>CAAKHC010003898.1:0-35312 GCA_901007825.1 Macroramphosus scolopax | reverse complement strand
AAAAAAAAAAAAAAACAGATTAAAAAAAAAAAAAACAAAGGGGGGGGGGTGGGGGGGGGGGGGGGGGGGGGGGGGGGGGGGGTCTGCTACATCTGAAAACCTGCGAGTTCCTCAGTTCCTCGTCTGCGAGAAAGGCAACACATTAGTCTTTGCATCACGTTCAACTCAACAACGGAGTCCAGCTCGCATGCTGCTTGGCAACACTCAGGAGCTCGAGTCTTTGTCTCTAAAGAGTCACATGGCAGGAGACGAGAGAGGCTCTGCCACTGGGCCGGTCCGTCAGGCTCTTTCTCTCCTCAGCATCAACACTTGCTTCAGCTCTTCTCCCCATCCAGTGAGGACATGTTCTATTTCCAAAAACGGGCAGGTAACCTGCTCAGTCAGTGTCCACGTGACAAGGGTTGGTCCCCTGCTGCTGCGCCTCATGGTACAACCGCAAGAAGTCTTTATAGCGAGGAGCGCAGCCCATCCAGGCCTCCCCGAACCTCACCGTCCCCGTGAAGAGGAACTCCCCCTCACCAGACTTCACCCCACATTGTAGGGGCATCTTGATGTGGCCGGTCCAGCGCCGTACCCGCACACCCCCAGGGACAAACACCTGGGTCTTCTGTCTGTAGAGGCGAGTGATCTCCACAGTGACGGACGATTGCTCCTCCTCCTGCTCCACCTTCTTGATGGTGCCTCGAGCCACTGGAAACACAAAGCGAGACGCCATTTACAGACTGGTTCTGATTATATTTCACGACACACAGAAAGCCTGACCGACATACAGCAACAGTAAGCCTATAATTCTCCCAAACAGTGCTCTAACTTACCAAAGTCTTTGGTGCAGACTGCTAGAAGCATGTCAGCGTCGCTGCAGGGCTGGCAGGGTGCTAAATGGAAATAAAGAGAGATGATTGGATAAGTTCGGAGCCAAAACGCAGTAGAAGGACAAAACAGAAACAGGAAAAGCCCATGATTTCTTACAGCACTCCCACTCTTGCCGCATCATAAAAATCTTGTTGACAGGTCAACAGCTTTCCAGTGAAGTGCAATAGTTACATAAACACATAACTGCGGTGCGGCCGGCCATGTTGGTGTCTGTATTCCGCACATACACAATCAAACGTGGGCATGATTATTTATTTGGAAAGACTCCAGAGCTCCGGGTTTTACGCCCAACAGAGTAAAAAGTTCATCACTGCCTATTAAAAAAGTGCTGATGAGTGGATACGTGTGACTGTGTGTGTGTTCAAGGCTCAACGGGGCTGTTCGGTCAGCTTCCTCACCACAACAGGGACCCCTTGATAGTCCATGACAAACAAGGACCAGATGAAGAGGATACGAGGAGCAGGGAGGCGAGGAAAGGCTTTCAGGTCTGACCTGAACTGCGTTAGCACTTCAGCAGGCCGGCTGGAACCGAAACATACAGCCTGCATTCGCAGCGACAACATCTTCAGTTTTCAATGGTCTGAAGTGAAAATCACACATAATAAAGCTCGAGGGGACACAAAAACCTCCCTCATGGCCGTTTCTCCTCATAAACGCCACGACAGGGCATTTTCCTCATAACTTAAAGGGCAAGGGAGAGAATAAAAATTAGAGGTCCTCTACTTTAACATCTGGCCTCAGGCTAAACTTCACCTTTGACTGGTGGTTGAAGAGCAGCCGTCAGTCTGCCCTCCACCAGTGTTTTATAGCAGGAGAAAGGGCCCTAAATGAGCAGTCAAGTCAACGATTAGTTGACTCAGATGGTCCTGACCAGAATGCATTTACTATCCCTCAACCTGTTTTTGGTTTTGCTTAGTGGCACGGAGGGGCAGGTGGGCAGAGAGGGAGGGGTGTCGAGTCAGCACTGGGCTGAGGGTGGGTGCCTGTCCACTGAGCACATGATTTAAGGTGGATTTGGTTCACTGGAAACTACCCTACTTGTCTGAGCACAAATCTATTCTGGATTAAAAAAAATGTGCTGTTACAGTGAATTAAAGTTCAGAAGCACTGATTTGTGGACTCCGATAACTTTAGGAGCAGAAGCATATATTTAGCTGGCCGCTCTGAAGCCGAGAGTATAGGGGTGAGGAGTAAGCATGTATTAGGTCGGCTTGTGTAGCAACACGAGGCGCTGCCGCATCAATAAAAGGATCAGAGGTCAAACAGCCACAAGCTCAGGCAGCTCAACAACAGCTGGAGAGCCGGGAGACTTCAGAGCGGCCCACCTCGCCCAGGGCCGAGAGCAGAGTGCAAAAGCCCCTTTGAAGTGGGCCTACGTGCTGCCACAGCATCAGACAGAGCAGCGAGCCCTCGCCTAAAACCCCTGGCTTTTTTTTTCTTCTTTCCTCAAAGTAGAGCTGAGCAGGGCTCGCGTGTCAGACAAGAAACAGAACCGCAGGAATGAACCGAGAGCCGAGTCAGCATATCTCTCTGGCCCGAGCACATGCAGCACCGCTCTGATCAGAACCACTTTACAGGGGCAGCGAGGGATGAGGGATTGGAGGAGCGGAGGAGCGTGATAGAGTGTCCCTGCAACATCTGGACGCTGATGAATTCCACGGTAATGGAGCACAAGTTGCTAATACCACTCGGCAGAGAGGAAAACCACTTCAAATAGCCAGGCAGAAAAGGGCAAGATGTATGGAAGGGAAAATAGAACGATATATATACACAAGTAATAAACGAAGGTCGGAAATGTTTGAGAGGGGAAGAAAGGGGATAATAATTTAAAAGGCAAGCCAAGGGAGCGATAGCAAGACGAGGAGTTGGGGGGGTGATAAGCATATATGCTGCTACGTTTCTCCCAACATCTGGCTGGAGATACATTCCAACTTGATGGTGAACAACTGAATCCCAGCACAGCGGGACAGAGAAGTAGAAGGGTACGGAGAGGGAAAAAAGACGATGAAGCGAAGCAGAGGAGCAATGACTCCACCAGTCCCGGCTTGAGATGACACGAGACCACTGTCTTTGTGAATCATGCCAGGGCCATCTCGGGCAGCCACATCACAGCGCCAGATCCTGCTGCAGAGCCGAGCGCACTCATGTGGTGAAAAAAAGCTCTACTTTTAACCCTCTCCCTAAGTTGGCTGTGCCAGATAATGATGCAGGATGTGGATATGTGAACCCTGAGAGACGTAAAAACAGATGTGGGCCTGATACTGCTCGTATTTTGCTTTAGGTGGAAAGAAACACATTGAGCTGCACAGTTGTGTAGCTTGAAACTATGTAGGTTTGGCAGGTACGCAGCGTGAAAACAGACGCTTGTTTTTCAATGGAGGCCCACTGTTTGGCTTTTTACACACACACACAGAATTTCTGCTTTCAGCAATACATCAATCCAAAGTCAAATCTAGTCTGGACAGTTGGGAACAAAAAGGCCTGAAATGCTCAAATAAAAAAAAATTAAATTGATTTTGAAACTTTTCTTCCAAAACCAGCCCCAACAAATACACTTTGGCTTCAATATTAGCAGTGTGTTGGAGCAGATATTGAGTTTCCTACTCCTGCAGTCCAACTGAATGAAAGTTTCCACCAGTAGATGGCTGTATTTAGAGCACAGCACCACAGAGACAAAGCACAAAGGAACCCAGTTTAAGAAGGAATCGATCACAGGCGACCCTGTTGACATTATCCTCAGGTATTCTACTGTAGACACATTATAGCAGCTTACCACCAAGGGAGTTGGCCTCTGCTCCCTGCCTGTCGTTGATCAGCTCGTACTGGAACGCTGTGATCCGGCGGCTGATGTCCAAGTGCGGGATAGCCTCAATGAAGAGCGCCCCCTCTTGGATGCTGAAGCAGTGCACCTTGCCCTGAGCCTGGTCCTGCTCCCGTAGCAGCAACCGCAGCTTTCCATTGCGGTCCAGGTAGATGTTGGTACCACTGGAATCCGTGGAGGGCTTGATACAGACGGAAAGCTGGGTGGCTGCCGGGGAGACCGTGTTGGGCCGGAGGTTGACGATGATGGCCCCCGTGGGATAGAGCCACTCCAGAGAACCTTGGGAGCAACGCAAGTACACCTGTTCCACGTCCCTGGTGTGGCCCTCATGAGTCAGACCACTGGAAGACATGACGGGGACAAACGTCAGTAATCAAGGGACAACAATAACAGAAGCAAAACAAAGTTAAAGCTTTCTTTGTTGAAACTTTTAACCTGACACTGGTGTTTATTTTCTACAGACAGCAAGGTCACAAAGTAAAACTAGTAAGCAGACCAAGGTGAAGATGTTTGGAAGACTGCAGACGTTAAGCCTCATTCCTGCCAAAACATTAAGAGTCGTCTGTGCACAAGACTGGCTGCATGACCAGTCACGAGCCCAAGCCGCCAAAATGACCCCCAACACACACTCCCCATACCACATTGTTCCCCCTGGAGCTTTGGCAAAACGCACCACTGGCAGGCTGCCTTTGGGAAGAGTTTGGAGGCAGAAATTGATGAATAGAGGGACACAGGGGCCTCTAGGCAGACAACAGCAGCAACAGTAGCTGGGCCCGCTGCATGCAAGTGCAAATGCAGGTCACGCACCGAACCTCCCCTTGCTTTCAAGCCACCAAAGAGAGTGGAAGAGACTTGTCCAGGCAGCACTTCGGACTCTGGCGCCAGCAAGACCAAATGACTCCATCCAGAACTTAATGCCTGGTCAGGGTTTGAAAACTCCAGCCTGTCAGTCATTCTGTGGCGAAGCCAGAGGCAGGAAGCCATCAGCAGTCCTCCAGCATGTGCATGCCAAGCTAGCGGTTTGGGCTCCGGTGGAGAAACGCCCAGTTTGTTGAAAATGAGATGCTGAAATTCAAATTTGCCTTAGATCTAAAGTAATCCGAGGCACATGCTGAGCATATGCAGCTGAAGCCTCATAACCAGGCTCTCCTCAGCACGCCTCTAATTTAGTCCTTTCTAACCTCATCACTTCTGCATGCAATTAAAGGAGATTAGTCAACAGTCTCACTAATGAACAACAGATTATTGGTTAAGAGCTCAAAGCAGTGAATATTGTCTTCGCTTCATGACCGGAGGATGAAAAACAAAACCAAAATCTCTCAAGTGCAGATGTCTGATGGGGGTGAAACTCCACTATATTTCGGTCTGAGTTCAAATGGTTTGAAACAGAAATGTTTAGAGACAAACGCTGGCTATAGGTTAATGAGGTGTATCCAAGCTGACATTAATTAGGATGATTTGAAGGCAACATTTACTCTTATGAATGAATTTAACTCATAATAGTGAGCCATTAAACCCTTCAGTCAAATACTCATTCATAACTAAACTCAAAACTCAAGTGTCTGTAAAACACAAAGCGTTTTAATCTTTTATATCGGACTGTGTGAATGTAGTTTGTACAGATGTATCGCATAGTTCAGATCAGCCGGTCTCCGAGTTTCGGTCGCGGTCTTCAGGTCACTGCAGCAGCGCACTTTCAGACTCGTTTTTTTTAAAACGCATTTTCACCTGATATGAAATAAATAGCAGCGTCTTCCTCACCTGCCCTTCCAGCTGCACTGGTCGCTTGAGTATTGGCAAAAAGTTATCCGACAGAGAAACAGAAGAGGCAGCAGTGAGGCCAGCATCGGGGTGAGCATGTTTATCTCGCAGCTCACTTCGCCTCTTCTCGAGTGAAACTGTGAAGTCCGCCGCCGTATTTCCAGCTACATAGCGTTTCCATGTGCCCCCGGTCCGCTCCGCGCCGAACCCCGGGGTTCCCTCTTTTCTTCTCCGAGGTTCCGATGTACAAAGGCGCTTATTCACACTCGCCCGTCGCGCTCCGTGTTGACAGCCCTCCGTAAAATGTGGAGTGAGTTTTTCAACTCTGTTCCTGCAGCCCTGAATGCGCCCCACGTCACACCCCATCCACAGCGGTTTATCACAGATGCTGCGTTCACGTGGTCAGACCAGGCTCCGTCATCCGAGCTTCAAATGATACTCTGCCCGAGGATTACTGGTGCTTTTTGTACCGTAGGAAATGTAGACAGCTCAAATACCACAGAACAAGTGTGTTTCATTGAGCAATTAAATATCAAAACAAGGCCAACATGTTGACTTTATTAAGAAAAAAAAATCTAATTTTACCTCATACCTAAAGTAATATTAACCGCAGTCATCAACCCACCAATCCAATTTCATTCCAATCTAATTTGCTTATTTCTTTCTTAATTTTTTACAATAAAAGTAAAAATAATATTGTATTTATATTGTATTGTTGTGTAAATTGTTCTGTTTCCTGTTTCATTAACATCAGTCATAGTTGAATATGCTTGTGAGCACCATTGTCTCTCTGGGTTGATGTATGTCTAATTCACCTTTTCCAGGTATTCATCTCATTATAGTTAATAATGGGTGGGGGCATTTTAAGCATATTTAAAGATTGGAGGACCCCCTTCCCTTAAAGCCCTGGCTTTAAGATTGTATTTTACACATTTTGGAGTCTCACTTGTATTAAAAGAGCTGTGAATAAACACAACTTGCTAGAAAACATCATAAATCAGAGTTTGTTTTAGTCTGACAAGACATGGACAGTCATAAACTGTCGTCACTATAGGTTTTAATATGTACTGTCTTTAAATGCGTTTTGGCAGAATCAAACCATTTTGTTGACTGCAGTGTGCTCAGATAATTGAAGATCAAATTTGGTTTGATGGTTTAATGGTAATCATTTGAAAAGTTGGCCACATCAATACCTAAACGAATGAATGTCATCAATATTGGTCAACTAACCACACCACTATTTTCCTTGAAATAATCATAATTCAATGCTTAGCAGTTACTTATTGTCACAGTGGCTCTGTGATTTATTCAAATATGACTGAGAATCTGGGAGACCACATGCCAGAAAACCAAGGATAATTGCTATGGCTTTGGATATTATAATAACAATTCATATAGCTAATCTAGCCTTAACCGACGCACAAGTCCCAACTGAAGTTTAACCTAACCTTCCATAACCCCAAAGTTTACCATGCATGGACCTGTGGAGCAGCAGGGTCCGTTACTACTGGGTGCATCTGTAAACATAAACTCATGTAGTGGATCCCGGAAAACATTTTCTTGTGAAACAATGTGTTTTGTGTGTTTGGCATGGGAAAGAAACTAGTCTGACGAGGAAAACCAGAGCAGTTCTAACTGCTACTTTTGCCAATACGGTTTCTTTGGACTTGGACTTGTGGCTGGTTGAGAATCAACATGTCAGGAATAGTGACCTGACACGCAGGGTACATGTCCTGGCCTGGGCTGCATCCCGCCAAAGAGACCCACAAACCCCAACAAACCCCCACAAACCCCCACAAACCCCCGATGCTTTGCAGCTTGTTTTCAACTGTTCTCACTCAAACTTCCATGTCTCATCTTTCAGACTTACACATTGAACAAATTTCTATTATTGTTTGAATAATCCAGTCCGTGGATTAAAACCTTGCCTGGTGAGAGTGTGATCTGGTTTCTGTTTAGTCCTTTTACCGACCGCCTGGGAGTTACTCCTTAATGACAACAGCGCGAAGAAGCGTGCCCAGACATGATGTCCTTCACACTTCCCTCTGATTTATTACATTGTGAAAAAGAGACGTTTGAGCAAAACAAAAAATAGATGAAAGATCTCATGGGCTGTTGGAAATTATGAAAAACATTCTGACATCTCATATCAATTAATCTTTACATGCAGCTCTACAAACATGGTTAGCATAAGTGCAACCATGCAACTAGGACACGAAATGTGTAGAACTCAATTACCTCCTTTCTAAGAAAAACAACACTTTAATTTCCCAAGAGAGATGCATCTCTTATTATTATTCCAGTTGCTGGATCACTTGCTTAGTGTTTGTTGTTTTATCTCTCATTGCAGCTCAAAGGAAACAGGTTTAGCTCTCACCCTCCACCTGTTGGAGGTTTCACTGCTGGTGGGGCTGGAGAGAGGAGGGGGAACAAATCAATGGCAGAAAGTAGGAGACCGAAAGACAGACAGTTAATCATACAGAGCGCTCTTGTTATTGGTTTTAGACTGAAACTTGGCAGAGAAACTCAGGCAGGTAAAACAGAGGCAGGTAAGAGAAGTACAAAGGTACATTTGGCAAATTATGTATCTTTGGATCGAGGGGTAGAATCGAGAGTGATTTTGTGGAGTCTAGCAGGGGTTAACTGCTGAGGTTTATGAGGACACGGTTGTTGTTGTTTTCAGGCCTGTTGTCCCAAACTCGAGCTGAGGATGACTCACTTTAACGCCCTGAACCAGCCTCCAGGTGAAAAAGCAACCATAAAGTAGATTAGCCCGGTGACAGGATGTGATTTTTATGTGTGTGTGTGTGTGTGTGTGTGTGTGTGTGTGTGTGTGTGTGTGTGTGTGTGTGTGTGTGTGTGTGTGGGAGTGTGTTTGTGTGCTATGTGTGTATTGCTTGTCTGCAATGCTTAGACATAGCTTACCCCTTTAAAAGTCATGTATATAACATTCACTGCCACGAGAAGACGCACCATCAATCAAGAATAAAACAAAAGCTCTCAAACGAACAACAAGCAGCAAAGTGGAATAAAGTTCATTTCTGGATCCAAACAGGGACAGTTTCTGCAGCTGAATGCTTGTTGGCTTGTTAATTATCTTCATCCCACTAGGACGTTACCTTTTTCCGATTGACATAAATTCATGTAACATTATTACCAGCTTGTTACGTGTCCTGCATACGCTAACGTACTTATTAACTTAAGCTAAAGTTTGAGGATTTCAATTATGTATGTACTCTGTCATGTCGCGATCACAGCAAGCACAAGCACTTACATGCACATGCAGCCGGACCGCCAAGAAAAACAAAGGCGAGAGAAGCTCGAATTACAACACAAACAAAGGGAGTGTGACTTCGTACGCTGCTCACAACGACATGGCAAGAATAGTTTTTGCTTCCTTTATTAATGTTTAAAAATCATACACCCTTTAGGAAATGGAACTGTAAAACCCCACAGAGAATAAGCCGACCATTCACTGGCTTTTCCACCAAAGGGTTTTAAAAAGACAGTAATGGATCAATCAGGCTGTGATGTAACTTGTTTGTGTGTTTGGATTAAATTTTCAACAACATTTAAATCACGTTAGACGTCCTGCTCTGGTCTCCTGGACAACTTTAACAGATTCCGAACTGCTGCTCATTGTCAGATCAAGTCTCAACCTGTTTCATTGTGCCGACTATCTCGGACTGATAAACAGTAAACCTCAGGAACACGAGCATGTCCGATATCTTGTGGTATGCGCAAGCAAGCAGTTTGGAAGGCGCTGATACCATCGAGAGGCCGTCTGCCTGTCATCATCCCTCCTCTGGCTCATTTCCAGACCGTCAGAAATGCAGCTGGGCTCCAACCTGGGTCCACATTCCTCACGGTAAACAGGAACGCTGTCAGTTTGAAGTGCCAGCCATATCTTAGGACAGACATGGTGTTTGTATCTCCTCCAACACCTTGCATGACTCCGTCAGAGTCTTTTGCTTTAACAAGATGCTAATGAGCATTAATACATTCCAGCATCGCAGCGCTGTGTCTCTATCATCACTCGGGCCAGTGGTTGTGTTGAGTGTGCTGAAGTCCATTTATAGAGTCAGTCTGAAAGTATGTGGAAGGAAAGTGACATATTTGAAGTATGCAGCAACTGGCACATCTCACTCAAAATTCCATGAAGTTTTTGCAAGCCGGGGAAGACAAAGCCTGCCTTTTGTTTCAATCCTGATGGTCATGTTTAGGTTACGTGCACGTTCCTCGGAGAAAGAGGAAAAACCCACAAGCACCATATCAGGATACAGAAAAAAGAACAGCCAAAGTAGAAGAAGCCAGTAAATGTTATGGTTGTGTTCCTTGTGCTGTATCTATTACAAGCCGTGTGAGGGGTGGCAGAGTGGTTTAGATGTTGCCAAGGCCTCGCCGCAGCGACTTAAGAGCCCATGCGGAATTAGCCCTAGATGCCTTCAAGCTGTTCTTAACACCATGCTATCAGCCTCTTCATATCTCTCTCTCAGCGGCACGCAGAAACCTGAGGAACTGCAGCTCTGAGGGCTCACATGAAGAATTTGGGTCAGAGCTCACTCTCCCTCACCCTAGTGGGTGATCAACTCTTATGAAAGCAACACAATAAATTCCGCTCCGCACTGCCTTCAAATTTCACAGACATCCGATGTGGATTATGCGTTCACATTCAAGGTGGTTCTGAGGTCCGAGGATGAGCCGGGCGATCCTACGACTATAGTAGAGAGAAAGTGTAGGAAGACAGGGACCAGTACTGAGGGTAGAATCTGTCTGAAGGAAGCGGTGCTGTAAGTTTGTAACACCCTTCCTCCACTCAAAGCAGAACGACTTCCGCTCTCCAGATTAGCCTCAGTGATCTGATTCTCATGGCTTCCTGTGGAGAAAGTGCTCTGGCCCACGTCCCTCCTTCTCCTTCATGGCCCTGTGGCATGCGAGCTTCCTTGATGGGTACATTCATTCTTCGATTCGCTCAATCAGTTCAGGATGCTGTACACAAAAAGCTTCAGCCATTAGGCTCACTGATGCTGGGTGACAACCATGATGGACTCAGAGACTGCGGGGGTGGGAGGGACGAAGCAAGAGGGCCTTCCTTTGTTTATCCCCAAGTTGTCTGGCATGCACAGGGAGATCAGATCCTTCTATCTCCCTCAGACTCTGGCATCATTCCTGTGCAATACACAGACTCTAACTGGTGAATAGTGCAGTTGACTGACATTTGCCTTTTCAAATATTATCCATTTCATGTTGGCTTTTTCATGTTTGGATTTAAATTTGTCTGTGTTTAGTCAGAGAAGATTTGATCTGCAGATTAAAAAAGGCTAAATAAAACTCTGGTCATTTGGAAGAAGTGCTTTTGGTTCTGGCTTCTTCACGTCCTCAGTGTCCGCAGGTGGTTTTGTAAGTGAAAAGAGGGGACACTTCCCTACACATACATTTGTCAGACGGTGTTTTGTAGTAATTCTTACAAAAGAAAGACCGACACTTTCTCACTGGACACACACAGCTGATAAAACCAGTTGTTTTAGTGCAGTAAACATTAACAGCCTCATGTGTTTACACAAGGAGAGTGAAAGGATGAGAGACAGAAAACGAGACAAGGAAACGCAGGGGAGGAAAAACAGTTGCTCTATTGTGTCCGTGCACATGTTAAGTTATATTTCTAGCACACGTTTGCCCCGGAGAAACGACCGACCAACATAACAATCAGTCAAGTCTAGGTATAAATCAAGAATGATGGCTCTTTATGGAAATTCAGTGGTCTGGTTCTTGGAGCGCTGAGGCAGCTGAGTCTCTAAGATCCTCTGGCACACAACTGAATGGATCTCATTCTGTCTGTAACGAGAGCCGGTGGTGTCGTCTGCTCTGGAGGTAATACTTAGCTCATCTGCTGATTCTGAAGTGGTGACAGCCACGCTCACAGGTGACAGGAAGCGGCAGGTTCATGGGAATGCTCGGGGTCAGGGGAAACTACATGAGGTCAGCGAGGAAGACAAAGAGTTACTGGTTACCCTGGTTTGTGTGACTGATATAAACATAAACAGCAATTGCAACATTCAACCAGGTATCTGTTTTCTGATGACTTATTGGACTTGACTCTAGTTTCATGAGGAAAGAGGAAGTCCTGGTCCTTCAAGGGTACAACATAACCACATTTCATCACCATGTTGTTCCACGGTTCCTCTGTGCGTCAGAGTGTAGCAATCCTCGCTGCCAAGTCGTTGCCAAATACTCAAATTCCTCCTTTGTTTTGTAGTCTCAAATCCAAACAACACAATAGAGACATGCTAAGACACGTAAGGCATTAATGAAGAGCAACACTCGAATAACCTGTTAGGTCTGGGGATGCTCATCCATTTCAACAGATGTAGCAATAACATTTCACAAGAGCAAAAAAACAACAAGCATTGATTTAAACTGTGTGATGCTGGCGCCCACATTGAAAGCCCGCCTGCCTCCCAGGTCAGGAGCCCGTCGCTGGGCTGTGCTTGTTACGCAAGGCAGGTTACATTGATGCCGTGAGTGTTACAGTGGCTTAAACAGTAGGTGAACTTTCAGAGATGTGTTGGCAATGTAGTAATATGTGATACCATGAATCTGTTACAGGTTAATCTCAATTCCTACGTCATTATTTGTCATTTTTTTCCCCCTCAAAATTCAGCAGAAGTCACCACTTACAGGCTTATTTTTCCAACTGTTCTTGCATGCCCCCGATTTCCTCCATACCTTGACAACTTTAAGCTTCGACACGTCAACTGTCAGCTGCCACTGGCCTCCTCCTGCAGTCATCCTGAGCTCGGGGGGGAGCTAATATTTGTTCCAAGGCTCCCCGCTACACACTAACATGTGCATGAATGGTTATGAACCTCTGGAGGAGTGAAGTTTGATGCAGACACCTCGGATAAAATCTTCTGAGACTATGGTGAAAGTCTATGTTCACATTCAGAGATTAGATTAGAGTTTAAGCATGTGGTGCTTAATACCGAAAAAGTTCTGAATATGTAGTAGCCTGGATGAAGTTGAAAGCGGCTGATGTGCTGACTGAGTGGATCATGGCGGCTGCCTGATCAGCTGCAGGATCAGCTGAGGGATCATAAGAGCTGAGCGTGGAGGCTGTGCTCTGTGATCTTATTATTGTGCTTTGTGTTAGTCCGCACTCGACTCCACTGCTCGCCTGCCTCGCTTAGTCCATCTAAGTAGCTCGGAGTCTGACACACACAAACAAGCACCTTCAGCACCGCAGGGTCGAATCAGCGGGTTTGTCGGGTCGGTTTGTGGACGCTCATGCACGCACACATTGAGAACAAAGATCCAGCCTCAGGTCATAAACTCAAGACTGATATTCTCTTCGTACACGGTTAGGAGGTCAAAGGTCATGTCGTGCCACATGCAGAAACATGTCACATAGATCACAATGTGACAACAAATGTGTAATAGTAGTTACACTAATACACTGTTCTTGAGTCAGATGAAACTGTATCTTCTCTTTGGTTAAATTACACATTTGGAACACTAACATAGCCCATAGAGAATACTATAAACTGTAAGAGAATAATAGTACAAGCCTTCCCACTAATTCAAACACTACTCTATGTTTTCATTGCCCTGATGTACCTCGTGTACGAGAGTTTGAGTTATTGTGCTGGCTGACACCTGTTGAAATACAGCAGCTTCCGTCACGATCAGACATGTATTTATTCAGGTGAATCATAACCACCTGCAGTAGCTGCCACTGCCAGCCACAGGTGCGCTGACACACACACACACACACACACATGCACGCACGCACACACACAAACAGAGCGAGGCGTGAGGAGGAGGAGGAGGAAGCATGAAAGAGAATCAGAGAATCATCATCACTGGCAGCTTGACAACTCATTCAATAAAATAATTGTTCCTTATTGTCTTTATAGGTGTAATATGTAAGTAATCTTCAACTGTCAAAAAAAAATAGGCGGCGGCATATTAGCACAAAGTTTGGGTGTCCACCAGTCAACCTAGCCAAGTATTTGATAGGTCCTATGGAGGGTTGCTGCATTGTTCCCTCACTGTCTTTATAAACACATGTCTCATAAGGTATCTAACCTATATTCTTATATAAACAAAGGTTTGAACTTTCCAGATAGAAGTTACGGCTATGTGCGTCAGTGTGGCTATACCAGAATTAGCTACAGTTAGCTAGCACTACATAGCCAACTAACAGCTGTATCAGTCCAGAACAAACGTGTCAATCCTTTACCCGTCAAGAGTTGTCCCTAGTGGTTCAAAGCAATGTCACCTCTTGATTTTTCTTTACTCCTAGCACTTGTCTTTGCGACCAAATTTGTTTTCCTGCGGAGTGCAGCAGTGTGATTTTTTTCTGACTGGCGTAGACTAAATGCTAAAGCTGGTTAGCGTGCTAGCTTTCCTAAATGTCGTCATATCTTTGACGCAACATGAAAACTGTAATTTATTGGCATCCTGTTGGTTATCTTAGTTCATGTTTGAATGTTTAAACTTTCACATTTTTACACATGCGATTACATTGTGTTTATCCAGATGGTTTTCGAAGCCGAGATGATAGCTACACTGTTCATAACAAGATTAAACATGTGCAGACTTGACTACAAGCAAAGTAGAGCAGCTTTGAGCCCACCCCGGTTATTTCAACTGTATGATCAAAATCCAAGGATATGTCTGCAAACAAAGCCGGCAATTCAGCGGTGGGCTCGGTCTGCACCTCCACACTGTCCCACTCTTTTCTTGCCAAGCCTCAGATCCACCAGCAGCATGAGGAGTTGTACACCGCACAATGGGCCCCTTTGTACATACGGAGGTAACACTATAATTGTTACACTCGTCCTATTCAGGTGAAAGACAAACGTGACACGCTGAGAGTTTTGGTTTGGTTTTCAGTGATGTTGCATTAATGTAATATAATGAAGAGAAACGTTGGTGGCTCGCGCACCTGAATCCTGAATAAGCTCCTGTTTGTGTTTTCCCGTGTCTGTATAAGCCAAGACACCGACCACAAGCCCTGCAGAGCTGGAGTGACAGATTTAATAATATCCTTGTATTTCCACAAGACGGATCAGTGATCCGTTGCAAAAGAGCAGTCCCCCGGAGAATTTAAATAATTGTTGCTGCCAATCTAAAAAGCCCAGTTCAGAAATAATTTTTCACTTGAATGATGTCAAAAAACAAGGCCAGTCTTAATGTGCTGTAAAAACTGCAAATAGTTTTTTTTGTATTTCCCTCCCTTGACCGTCTCTTATCTTCGGGCTTTGTATTTAACGACAGGGATGTCATCTTCCTCATCCGCCACACGCGCCCGACACATCCTGGGGAGATAAATCACAACCACAGGCCTGTTACTGGTCCCTCACCAGCCAGGGGGGGAAACAGAATGGACGTCTGTGTGGTTCCAGTTGGTCCGTTTCCAGCTCTTAGTTGAGTCTAATGCTCGCCTGTGTGCAGCTTCCCTGCCTTTCTTCCGTTTAGGAAACATCTGGAATCATCTGCCGGTTGAATGAAAGGTTGCACGTGCTTGTGTGTCTTCCAGGCGGCTCGCCAAGAATGTTATCATTGTGCGAAGATTAACCTTGCTGTGGAGAAAATAAATTGAGGAAACTCACTGGTGTATTGCCAATAGATGTTTGGGCTGAGACATCACCTCCAGTGAAGGAATTCCTGCTGTACATCAACGAGTAATTTACGATCGGTCTCCTCGTCATCGCTCAAGGAAGGGCGTTCCAGTTAAACAACCGCGCTGTTTACGTCAGATAGACAATTTATGTACAATAACAACCAATTTTCTAAGGGCTTAATAGGCCAGTTTGTGTATACTGCTGCTGTTCAACAGAATGGATATTGTATCCATGTGAGCAGGTGAGCAGACAAAGCCCGTGGTGGTGCGACGTGTCTCTCCATGCCCCAGCCGAGACATCAGGCCCGGAGGTGTTGACAGACACAGACAGAGGCAGGGTCAGGAGTCACACCTGCCGATGAAACACCTCTTTCTTTTAGCATGAGGCTTCACCACCTCGAAACACTAAACACACACGCTGAGCATCCTCCGCCGTCCAACTTGTCAAGACCGTAGAGAATAACAACTTGAGAAAACATCTGCGTTAAAGTGTCTGTTGAGCCGCTTGAGCATACCTCCAGAGAAGATGTATTTTCGAGCACTTTCAGTTTGTTATAAAGTAATCTGTCTTTTGCAGCTTAACTCGAGAATCCTCAAGTGGATAACTTGACAGCATAACAAAAATGTTACATTCTATTTCATGTACGCAGAATGTGTAAATAGAGTGAAACATAACAGACATCATAATCCAAATGTTGTTACAGATGAATTTTCCGTGCCATGTTATTGCAGACTAGGTGTGTAGGGAAGAGGGTTGCTGTGTTTGGATATGGGAGAGGTTCTGGCTACAACGACACCAGGGGATGTGGTTTTTAGGAGTATTGGGGAGGATGTTTAGCCTCCTGTGTGGTGACTCCTGACCCCCACCATCCTCTCCCAACCTGCCTCACCTCCGTCCTGGCTCTTATCAAATAGCTGAAGGTTGTGCATGCATTCAGCCCACTGTTGCATACAGGAGATAACACCGGCTCACAACACAGCAGCCTGGCTCTTTTCTCATAACTGTCTTGCGTCCATTGAGCTATAACTACCTTATCTCAGTGTATAGTAATTCCAATACCTCAATATTCCTCATTTTCACCTCACATCCACCCCTTCTCCTCTCTAACCGGTCCTTCGTAGTTGCTTCTTGTCCTGTACATCTTTAACGCCTGGCTCTCCGACGTATCTCCCCTCCAATGGTTGTTTTGTCAATGCTGCATGACTACCTTCGCCTGCTAAGACAACACGGTGTCGTCCTGAGGGTGCACCATGGCCCCTGCTGATCACACTCTGCTGAGTTGCGCTCGCACCGCTTCGCATCTACACTAACACACACTGACATGACCCTTTGAAGTCATGAGGAGCAGCGTGGACCTGGGACGGGCCCAACAAAAGCAATCTGATCCTCCACTGATGTGTCAAAGCATGCCTCGGACCCCGACAATGGACGAGAACAGCAAGGGGCCCCGTTTGCAGCTTTTGTGTGTACCTAGGAATGAACCTGCACGTTGTTCATGGGGAACTGGACATGTGAAAGATCTGACGAGAGACAATGCTGTTTTGTGACTATAAAACAATAAGAGGTCAGCGGGCCATATATGGCCAAACATTCCCTTTAACATGCTTTATAGAACTGTGATACGGTGTGCGATCCAGTTTGAGCGCACAACAAGTGACAGGATTCAAATGAGGGCTTCAGTCTCTGCTGTGGTGGGAGATCACCAATTACCTGAGAGCGATCGTCTTACACCGACTTTTCTAATTATCTCTAGTCGTGCATTAGCTTCTGGCGAGCACTATAAGAAGTTAAAAGTGTGTTGTTTGTGCCCTGTGAGTGTGTTGTGTATCCTTGGTATGGGGGGAACAGGTTTGACTGACTTGTTGTGGCAGGACCAAGGGAGGAGGCAAGGTGCAAGAAAGACCTTTTGTGGCTTAAGTCAGATTTCACATCATGAATGAAAAGTCAGAGTAGAAGAGTTATTTGCTTTAACTTATCGTTATGTTGTAATTGCCGTAGATTAATCACTCAACCGACGTTTAAACTGGTTCCGCTATACAAGTGCTTGATATGGCTTGTTCCTGATTGCAACACTGATTCATGCACAACTCTTCTGATTCTGATGGATAACTGATAAACATTACAGCAGCTTGTATCCCCAAATATCACACATGTAAATGTTAAATAATGATATCCTCCCAAACAGTGCAGAGGAAGAGGAGCCTTGAGTTGTAAAGCAGATGTCATGTTTTCTATCTTGACATTCCAGTCTGTGCAGTGCGTTTGCTGTTTGTTTACATTTGCATGCACGAGTCAAGTAAGAATAGATTCCGCCCTGCTGGATGTCTTGTTCTGACCTCAGGGTCTTGTACAGCAGACAGTAGCAGGAAAGGGAAGGAGATGTCTGTATGGAGCGGGACAAGAAAGGATCTATGTTGTTGCACGAGAACTATCTTTTCTCACTTAAGCTGCATGTGATATTCGAATAAACTACGTGCTTTTCCTTTACAAGAGCAGAACTAACAGTGCCGCGGGGTGTTTGTGATCGGCAGGTTTAAAATATGAGACTCCAGTGACAGCTTGGCCTGGAAAGACTGTTATTCACTCTCGCCATGAATTATTCCTCCGGATAGGAAACACAAACCTGCTTTATATATATATCTGCCTCAAATGTGCAGTGAGGCTGCCAAAAGACTGCAGCGAGGAACCATAACGTCCAGTATGAAATTTGCATGTGTGTGTGTTTTCCTTCACTGTGCTCAGTTTCACATAATCTTGGCTCACTTATTATAGTTCACTCATCACACTGACAGGAGGGGCCAAACGTCTTTAGCACCTGCACAAACGACTTCCTTGTTTGTCTCCAAAGTTGACACCGAGGAGAGCGCGCAAATTATATACCGTCGCTAAAAAACAAAGCACAAGAATGACCTCAGCGCAAAGCAACGCCGTGCATGTCCGCTCCGCTACATCTGGTTCACTTTAGCCTCAGCATCAACAAGTGCCTCCACCTCCACACTGCTGCTGCTGCTGCTGCAAGCTTTCCCTCTTTAACGCACAGAGCACACATGAATCACGGAAGGGCAATATGACCACAAAGCTTTTCGCAGACAACTCGGAGGGAGCAGCGTCATTAGACATTAGACACTGTATTATTCATGTGGTCTGCTCGGCTGTTTTGATAGTTGAACAATAGATTCATGGCGCTGTGATGGAGGATTAGCATACCCAGAGTCCACAAAAGCCCACAAGCATCCATTATTCACTGGAGGGCTCCATTCATAATTGTATTATGTTAATCACTCTGCAGAATTGCTATACAAAAATGAGTCATGTTCTGGAGGCGGGATGAGGGAGGATTGGAAACAGCAGTTCGTGGACTCCAGAAGATATTGCAGCATGATAAAACATGAGGTGGAATAATTTTCTCCAGAGGCCACGACGTGTTGGATAATGATCTTCGAACATCAAAAAACACGTCTGGAAGTCACTACCAACTAACCTTACCCAGACGCTGAGTTTGTTCAGGAGAAAAGAACACATTCACTGTAAACCTCTTTAAACCTGCTGCTAGTGCACCCTCTGAGTCTTGAACAACGGTCCCTTTGTTCTCCGTGTGAGGAGTGGAATATGAAGGAGGCCGTGGTCCTGCGCTGTAAATCTTCTTGAAACAAACGAGGTCGCGGGTTTTTCGGTTGTAGTTTATAAAAGTTAAGCTGACTGAATATCAGCCCCACGAGCAACGCTGCTCCGGCCAGCTGCTGCTTCCTGCTGACATGTGCAGGTAGCTTGGCAGGGAGCAGGCGCTGGGCCCCCGCGCCTCGTCAAAGGCTGTTCCTTCATGTAAAATATCCCCGATGGGGGATTCACAGAGAAACATGTTGTCATACATCTCCTGATACATTCCAGTCGAGGGGGGTTTGATGACAGATTGTGCTTTGGGCACGAAATTCAAATCAAAACTTTCTTTGTTTCTTTGTACGGCCTCTAATTCTTAATATTATATGTTATGGCAGTCAAACTCTCTGTCTCTGTTTCAATATTCATTTCATTCATTCATTGTCTTTTCGGAGTTCCAGGTGTTTTTGCTATTTCTGCCTTGGCTGTTTAATACAACTCACCTCTTTGCTCTGCGTAAGAGCGGCTGACGGTTTTATTTCACAAGTTTTCACCTTCAAAAGCTCCCAAGCTTCTCTGACCTAACCGCCTGTGGAAGCACTTGGACTTCACATTTCTTTCCTTTCTTTGCTGAAAGAAATTCATCGTGTTTGCAAGACATCATAATAAAGAGAAAAATATATACCAAGACTAAGTTATGCAACAGGCTCTGTGTGGTTAACTCAATTTTCTGCAAGTCAACTTGCTGAAGTTTAGCAGCTATAATGTTTGTTCCATGTCAGTTTAACATGTTTGCATGTATAATATTTGATAGCTAGCTCTAAACACATCGTATTTGGGCATAAAACAACGTTTAGGACACATTTAAAGAAATATAATGTAACAATTTACCTTAAAAAAACAGCTTGAAAAGGACATTTACTTTCATTTCCGCAACCACAGGTTGCCCTGTGTAACCCGGGGTTACCAAGGTTACCAGCTTCTTGTAATTGCCTTTAAAAACTATCTTCAATAGTTAAATAACTTCTAATCTAATAAACTGTCTAATAAAGACTGTAAAGCCGTACATGGTGCATTCCCGTGGATGAGTGAAGAAAATTATGTCACATTCAAATGCACCTAATACTTTATTGTTGTGCAGCTTCGTAACACATCGTCAATCGCTATTAACAGTGGACACCGAAGGTTGGGAAGATTTACTGCTGGGCTGAGTGGAAAAAGCAAAATGGAGAAGAGCTGGGATGGAGAGAAATAATAGAGGGGGGGGGGAGAAGTGAGCAAATCCAATATAGTCATATTGGAGCCTATCTCCGCAGCAACTGTTTGTGTTTGCAGAGTGAAGTCTGTAGGCTTTGGCAGCGTCCAACACTTATCCCCGAGCTAGCCCCTTCCCTAACTGCCATCCCTGAAAAGACGAGCAGACAGATGGTGAGGAGAAAGTGGGCAGAGAGGGGGAAGAGGTAAATTAAAGCCCGACTGGGGATAGGGAGGTGATGAAGAGAGTGGAGACTCGAGAGGGGAGTCGCAAGACATTCCTGAGCCAGCTGTGGGTTGGAGGGGGAATTCTAACTGAATGGCTGACAAATAAAACAAGACTCAGGCTATTTCAGGAAAAAGAACGCACTGGCACGTTGCATCAGAATGAGGGGGGAAAGCGAGGGTTTGGAACAAAACGGAGGCGAAGCTAATGACAGAACCAGCAGGCTGCGAGGTCCAGTATGGCGGCCCTGAAACCGCAGCCGTCCAGTGGTTAACCTTCCCCTGCCTCTCCCTGTCCTGTCTCCTGCAAAATGGATGCTGCAATAACTGGCAGCAGCAGAGGCACTGACAGCACACACATTCCTCTTAGACAGACAGGTGGTGGGGCTGTTTAATAAATACAGGATTTGACGGAGGGAGTCAGAGGAGGAGGAGGGAGTCAAAGGCCAGCGTGGACTGTAAACAGCAGAGTTAGGCAGCCATAATATGGCTACTGCTCTTCAGGGGAGCCAAAACCCGGACTCTACTCAGAACTCCTCATTAATGACTCACCCATTGTCCTGGAACACCGCTGACTATTCAAACAAGTTTGTTTCCGTGGGATGACTACAGACGGATGACCATATTAAAGGAATGTTCCAAAGCTTCAGGAAGAAAGTTCAGTCGTAAAAGGGGTCAAAAAGGAAATGTTTCTTGACCACACAAGTAAAGTGTTTTTTATTTGACATCGCCGGATCAATAGAGTATTTCATAGTCAAGGAGATACTTTCTCCTTGTGTCTGTTAGAAACATTACTCAAAAACTACCAGGCTGACTTCCACCTACCTTGTCGGAGAGATAAAGGAAGAACTCGTCCAATTCTTGGGCGGATCCGTTCGACTTAGCAAAACGAAATCCCTTTTTCTTAGACACATCTTGGCGGTGGTTTGAACTCTCTGATTGCATTTCTAGATTTTTCAAAAGTAATTTCCTGTACACTTCAAAATGTATTTATACCAAATAAACCGTACAAACGTTGGCTAATACAATCTAGTAAAACCCAGTCGGAGAGCTTTGTTTTATGTGCTATCATATTCGACAGTCTGCCACTGCCAGAGAGGAGGAATTTGACTCTGTGGTTATTAGATTGTGTTATATGAAGGTGTTTATGATATAAATATGGGTGGAGGGAGTTTCAACAGATGAGGAATGTTGGTTTCAATTGGATTTCATTTATTCAGCCCCAAAAAATCCCAAATTACACAACCTCACTGGGCTTTACAATCTGCACTCTGTACGTCCCCTCCTGCTGTTACAGGCTTGATGCGAGGAAAGAAGTCACATATCACCATATGTTTACTCTACTTCTTATAAAAGCCGTATAGTGCCAAGAATAGAGTTACTTCTTATATTCTTTCGGTTCATATCACCAGATGTCTTTTCACTAAAATCGGCAGCTTGTCCTCCAGGCAGAAAGACACGACTCCGTCTCCTGATACCGTTTATAAATCACACATTCATGAGCACCATGAACTTGTGGTGACCTCGTCTCACTGAGGTTGTTTTCCTCAAACTCAAAATGAAGACTTTCATCAACCTGTACGGGACTGACGTGCGTTGCGCTCATCTTCACGAGCTCCTTGGCATCCTGACACATAAACACTTGTTACAGTTCCATCCACATGCAGGGACTTGACTTCACCGCGGCTGACAGAGGGTTTGTCATTGTGTTCGTCGGTGGGAGGGGTCGAGCTGACAGGCGGTAATAAGACATGAAAGACTGACTCACTTGGACGACTGCCGCGGCATGTGACGGGCCGACTGCACCTGTATGACGGCCATGACTCGTTTGAACAAATTAACAATGTGTTTAGCGGCTGCGGCAGCATGCGCCTGCTAATATTTCACCTCGTGAGTGTATCATTAAGGTGAAATGTGGTCCTGGAAAGTACGTTAAGTAGGTTTGACTGTAAGTCGAGGTGGGGTGTGAAGGTGGGTGTTGTCAGACCCTGATACTGTAACCGTGACGATGGCCAACTAGGACAACCTGTTTGTTATGACTCACTCATTTCCTGTTATTGACATGACCAGCGGTAATGACGTCATAATTACGGCTAATTGGTGTAAAAGGTGACGTTAACACCCTGCTTGGCAACACTGTGTTGTGTCGGCCCTGCTTGTTTTCCAGACTCCTGTCTGCTCCCTGCGAGGCTGCAGCAACAGCTCCGAGGTGGAGGCACGTCCACCGCAGCCACCGCCGAGTTCTTTTTGTATCTTGTGGGAGAAGACAGGGGCTTTCCGGTGAGCAACAATTCACTGCTGCCACTCGGGAGAAGAAGACAGCGGTAATGTGTGGCAGCAGGCCAAAGCCTTTTTTCCCTTCATCTGTAGCCTCTTCATCTGCAGCCACATAGATGATAAGACGAAAGATCCTGTAATAGGGGGACTTCCACGCTATCTATCCGAGGAATCACAGACAACTATGACATCACTGAAAGAAAGAAACTAGATAGCATCAGAGACAATAGCCCCGCTTTGACACCAAGCATGTTCGGTTCAATAAAAGGGAGCAAGCCGATGTATAGATCATCAGTGTAGTTCAATGTGCACACTTCCTGTATTCTGCGCCGCATGTCAAAAGCCATTTCCCAGAGTTGAGTGACTCATTGAGGATGACAGCTCCCGGTAGACCGCCGCAACCACATCCACTGTCCTTTCCTCCCGTCTGCTGATCCCCGGAGCTCCCCGCTCTCTCCTCCTCCTCCTCGGCACCATAATTAGACTGCACACGCTTCACCACTCTTGCCGGGTCAAGAGCACGAGTGACGCAAAATTATTGACAATTTCAATGGCTTTTCTACAAATGGTAGTTGTGTGGTGATCTCTGCTAAACCCATCGAGAACAGCGATGTGGATAGTGAATGTGCCTCATGGAAACAGACCCGGGCTGGCAGGAGAGTTCAGTCCCTGCTCCGGATCCCACATCGCTGATGGAAATGATTAAGTATATTGGAGTGTAATTCCATCCCCCCTCGGTCTGGGTCTTAAAATAGAGAAGTAGAGAGGAGGACGGCTAGTTCAGGAGACTTATGTACATTGATTGGAACAAAGCAGCAACTTGTTTTTAGGTAGATTTGAACCCATGACCGCACACTCTCGGCCTCGTGTGATGCCAGCTTGTATTTTTGGTTTGAATTCCATTTGCATATAAACACAAACATGTGCTTACAAAATAACCTAAATTAGATTTCCAACCATAGAAGAGGCTCTGAGAGTCTAATTTTCGGTTGTTTTCGGTGCTTCTTTTACATGCGATGTGTTCTTCCCACAACCGGGAATGACTGGTGGGACCGTAGCTCGTTTGACAGCTATCGTGTTAATAACCTACACACATCTGCCACAACTGCCGGGTGGAAATGATGCATGAACAGCAAAGAGATTTGTAAGGACACGGAGGGTCCGCTGCGTCTGTGAGCTCCAACCACCTGAAAGTCGGATCTTCCAGCCCTGTAATTTGGACTGCTAGTAAAAGACAGGGCAGTTTTATACAGTAACAACAGAAATATCATATCAGACGAATAAAGAACTGGCACGGAGGGACGAGCAGCTTCTGAGTAGAAGAGACGGCAGCAATACACTGAAATATCTTTCTATAAATCAGGGGCCTAAATTTCCAGGACTTCCATGCAGTTGACACGCACGGGTGCCGACGCTTCTAAACCAAAGCAGCACGTCCATTAGAGAGAGGAAAAACAGTGTTACAATAACAATGGCACCTCGCAGGCTTAGCACAGACTTTCCTTTGCCTAAAAAAACCTACATGACAACAACTGTTGTACAAATAATCTCTTCTTCTGATTTTGAAAGAATCCTTGAACTCTGAAGAACACAACAAATACGTCACCTCTCGAGCAACCACAGTAGGGAAGTAATAAAAAGGTCATATTGAAGATTTATAGCCCCACACACACATATAATGGCAGGTTTTCGTGCGTCACATGACAGGGAACACAACTGAAGATGCTTTTCATGCCATGATATCATCCGATCTCCGAGTCCTGTGATGATCTTTGGGCCCTGCGGTTGTGAAACGTCCGGCTGTTTACACATTTCGAGTTGTTTCAGCGCACTGCCCTGGAGAGACCAGCTCCAGCTGAGCAGTCACGTAAAACAGATGCTGCAGCCTTATCACATGCCCCCCCCCGACCGCAAACAAGTGGCTGCTTCTGACCCACTCGGCGGTGCCAGTTGGCAGCCTCCACAAATGCCAAGGAGCAATAATGAGCACAGCGTTGCTCCACGCGGTGACAAAGACATCGGAGCTCACGTGACCGATGTGCAAACGGACACGGAGGATGTTCGGTTGGAAAGTGACTCACATCATCCAAAACCCAGAAGTGATGCAGTTCCAGTGGATTGATGCTATCTGAGGCGAGTCGCCGTTTTTCCACACTAATAAAACTATTCATTGCTACTTTAGTTCTGCATGACAGTGCGTATCTCTTGCAGCCAAATTCCTCCCCAGCACAACTTCTCCTCTCAGACTTGTAATTCTAGCTGCGACATCGATTGTTATTCGTATACATGGACACTGAAGTAACGTTTACAGCAACTGGGAAAAGAGAAGTGGAGCTGATACCAAAACTGTCAAACACAATTTGAGAGACATGGGATGAACTTAATCTGACCAGAGAACTTCTGGGGTCTGGTGTTATGATGTTGTAGCAATGATCCGCAATCACGGAGTGTTTCTGACCTCTGTGTGAAGTCCCCCCTGACAAGAGCTGCGAGCAGATCCAACTTGGTCCAGAGTTTACCCACAGGCCCAGAATAGGCCATGTACTATGTCAACCGCAGGCCCGGAGTAATCCAAGTATTAACCCTGAAGAATACAGCTCGAAAGACCCAACCCGAATCCCAACTCCCAACTCAAAACAGCTAAATGATGACAATTCCTGGACTTGTCTCCATCTCCAGGCCCTTTGGCTCCAGGCCCGCGGGTCTCCAGGGCACCCACCTCCCTGCTGTGTTTGCCCCACACAGGCTGACTCCAGGGAGCAGTCGTTAATCTGAGAGGGAGCCTTGGACAGCGTCGCCTTTTAATTATCATAAAACTCTCAAAGGGTTAGATAATGGATTCCAAATGGTGAGCACTGGCAGGAGCGGGTACAGGGTTGGAGGAGGAGGAGGAGGCAGCCATGTAAGGAGCACATGATCGGGAGGAGGAGGATGAAAGAAAGGGGGGCAAAGAGATATGACTCCTTCTTAGGTTCTGACCTTTGGCTGCCCCCACGCTTATGGGCTTCGCCTTTGATTGAGACCATATTGACTGTGTTAGCCCAGGAGATGACTGAATGACAGAATAATCTCCCAGTACAGAATCAGGCTCAGCCCTGCGGAGCTGCCTTTCTCCCCGGGGAGCTACTGATACCGTACATGCTGCGGAGGTCTTTAACTCACCGCGACCGTAACGATAATGCGGCACCTCTTCACTAAGAATGGTTATTTGTTGGGTTTGCGGTGTTGTGTTGTTTCTCTCAGTTAAACTTCGGGACCATCTAACTCATCGGCATCTATCGTACAGAAACAGTTGAAAGAGTTAGAACCATCATCTTTTATGCGCTGTCCTCCTCTCTATTCCCAGGACACTGCGGGCTTGACAAAGACGGAGGGATCTTAAAGGCTGCAGGCTCGACACTAAATCAAAAATAATAGAATCACACAGAAAAAAAAACACCGACTAATCATAATGACTCCAAACACATCACGCATGCACATCCATTCACACACATGGAGCACAGGACCACCCCTGAGAGCTGACCTGTCCATGCCCCCTACCGCTCAGTGCTGGCGTGTGTCCAGAACAAACTGGGCCTCTCCGTAGGGAACAGTGGAGGCCTGAGGCCGTGCTGCTTAGCAGGCGCCGAGGGGGCGGCAGGCTGCCAGTGGTCAGTCCCTGACGGAGCTTCCAGGAGCGGCGACACACTCTAACCAACTCCCATCCTCACACCAGTCTGCTCTGGGCCTCTGGGCTGGAGAATGAACAGCAGTCCTACTGCTGAGCAGCTGGACTTGCTGTCATGGATGATCTCATTTTGGCCAGCGCTCAAACAAGAGTCGAGCCGGGACCCGGACGTCTGAGCTGCCTCCATGGAGTCACAGTCGAAGCTTATTAGGGTATAAGGGAGCAGCACACAGTCCCATGAACATACTGAGGTTCACCCAAGACTAATGACAGGAAGAGGAGCTTTTTTTTTTTATTTCTAGGGACGGTTACTTATTAGTTATTTAAGTTACGTTTACCCTCAACAGGATAATTTGTTAGTCTGACAATCCTCATATCTCATAACAGGCAACAGTGAATCACTGTAGAGAGAAGGAGCCGCGGCTGTACCAGAGGGCTTCACCTGAACCCCTGGAGTCGTCTGTCTCTCTCCGGAGCTCTTGAAAAGTTAATCTGCATCCATCCCACTCCTTCAGTCACTACCTAGAGCTTGTGTGAGTGGACGTAGGTATTTCTTTATTTCTCCAAAATCCAAATCCTTTTGACAATATTTAGCCTAGCTTGTACAGATGAACTACACATTGTTCCTTTAACTGGACTGAGACAAAAACTTACTGCCCTTATAAAAGTCTAGTCAAGTCAAGTGAAAGCACAGAAACATACGATTTAAAGAAATTGGAAGGGAAGCAAAGGGACAAACAAGGCATGTCTTCAAGGTTAAATTTTGTCTTATCAAACCCTTAACCAGGCTACCTTGAAAAAACAACAAATCTTATCAGACATAAAGACCTTGACAGTTTCAAGTGATGTTAAGCAACCGACTCTGAGCTTCTCATCAACACAACAGAGCACAAAGGACATTCCCCAGAGGGCGACGGGAAACTCTCAGCAGGACTCTCGATATCATTTTAACCCAAACAGACGAACAGGCCAACAACCTCCTCCCCTGCTTTGTTTGTGACGCAACAGTAACACACCAGCATCTGTCCTTCACTGCGCACAGTTCGGACCGACACTGGCCGTGTGTGCACATGTTTATATTTAGATACAAATACTGTAAATGTGGCTAATATAAAACGAATAGTGCATGTGGAATCTGGGAGGTGCCGGAGCTGATAGCGGCTGTCAGACTCCTCCAGGAGACACTGATAAGAAAGGAAGACTGGATGGAGTCGGAGGCCGACGCTCTAACGAGGCAAAACACAAGACAAGAAAACGTTCAACAGGCCGAAAGCCTGTTTTTCTACGCAGAGGACGGATGAACATAAAGCAGCAGAGGTCAAAACAACAGCACAACCTGCATCATCCAATTAGCCAAAATTTGCTGTGAGCCTCTGTTTGTGCTGCTGATATATAAAAACACACTGCCCATTAACCGGCGGCCTTTAAAAAGGACACACACTTCACAATTAACCCACATTCCCAAACGTATCCAGCTGCCCCATGTTTCTAAATGACTATAATTCCAAACAACGTGGTAATTTCCCCGGCAGAGAGCGCATGCCTGGTGCGCTGCAGATTATGGCCCTCTGGAAACTTAAAAAGCCTCCTGGTTTCCTGGAGGGCGACCGCATCAGCTGTCATATTCATAATTATAGCATTTCTTCTATTTCAATCAATCATGTAATTATCGTATTGCTGCTATTTCTATCAGTCATATAATCATCATATTCGGTCGTTTGTAGCTCCATTTTGTCGTTGTGTTTTCCTGCTTTTCTCTGCGGTTCCATGACGTCTGGTGTGCCGCTTTTTTTTGTTTCCACGTCATTTTCAGCAGGAGCCTTGCTTTCAAAGCCAGTATTGATATATATTTATTGACTCTGCAGACTTATGAACCTCTGATTAGAGCGAGATCCTTACTGAGCAGCTGCTACTGTCTTTGCACAAACATTAAATGCAGGTCCTGCAGCAGCTGCCGCAGAACCTCCACTCCATAAATTCAGGGCAATTAAGACCCGGGCTCCACTAATGAACCTGACTAACAAGCCGGAGGAGGGGTTGTTGCTCCGACACCAGGTGTTGAGGCCATACACAGGAAGTCCCAGCAGGAGCAACACCTGGGAATAATAAACCGAGACAGACTAATGTTAAAAATACGGTGAAAAGGCTCAGCACACAGTTGGAGAGTAGTGTAGCTGACCAGTTTAGCTATAATTAGGGGCAATTCAGTAGTACCTCTTAACTGTTATTGGGCACAGCAGGTCTGAACCTCGCATTTATATCTGCATCTTGAAGCGTTTGATTGGTCAATGAAAGTTTCCACCCAGAATTAACGCCGACAGTTCCCAGATTAATCAGGTGTTGTGCAAAGAGAAGTACAATCGAAGTATATTACATATGTGGTTGTTATTAAGTCGTAGCAGGCGATCACTTTCCAAGCAACTAGTTATACTTTGTCCTTGTGTGTGACCCAGGCAGCTATCCCTGGAGGAAATAAACAAATAAACAAACGGTTAACTTGAGTGCTATTAGCGTAACAAAGTTGCCTCCACATCTACCACAGTCGGATCATTGATAGTGGAGTGATTATCATTATGTATGCCACTGTGGATCATGAGGGGAAATTAGAAACGCAGTGTTTCCCTGCACAATAACAGAAGCAAGTCGTCCAACAGAGCGCGACTTCAGTAAAATGACTCGAGCACTCACATTGTACACACGAAGGCACACAGGACGACCGTAATCAAAAGCATGAGCTCTGAAATCTGTTTTCTTGGGGAAATGCTGCACAGATTTGAACGATGTACCCGCATTTTATATGAAAAACTATGCATTCGCTTATTTATTGCTGGTAATCAGGTTTACATACTTGGGGAACGGCGCATTAACAAGGTCATGCAGTGGAAGACAAACAGAGCGCTTGTTCTGTAGAACGGATCTCACAGTCTCAGCTTCACCATGTCCAGTCCGGAGTCGTTAACCTGGAAAAAACTGCTATGAGTACCGCGTAATCTCATAATAACCAGAACAGTGGAAAGTGCAAGAAGGTCTTTCCTAATATCACACTAAAGGGAGTCAAAGAGGGAGCAGCTCCCTCCCCTCTCCTCTCCCCTACAAGGCCACCATTGTATCTGAGGAATCGCCATGGCTACTGCCTTCGAACTGTAAGCCTTTTAGAATTATTCATCTCTACCCTGAGCACTGTAGAAAGCTGCTCACTTTACCGTCAATCCGCCTTTGCGCGAAACACACCATTGCTTTCATTAGCAACTACAGGAATTTCCATCTGGCTGAGAATTAATTAAAGTCGAATTATGGGCTGCAGCAATATTGAACTTCCCAGACAAATTCAACAGCGCCCATGGAGGGAAAGAGTGAATGTGGCCTTGTTACCGAGCACGCAAGGAGCTATCAAAGCTACTTGTCAGGGACACCAACACAGCACTTGAGGGGAAAGACAGCGATGAGACAGCTTACAATGCTATCATTTATGTATCCACTCGTCTTAACCACAATTGGTCCTTGTGGTGTCAAGAGTTATTTAGTACTTCGCATGCCATCCTCAACTCACCATGAAAAGGTCAACCGAGGAAGGGAAGTGCTCAGTTATCATGTCCGCTTGACTGGGACAAACTGTGTATGATTGTGTTATCACATGTGCCGCTCAATATTCTGCTTTAGTTATTAATTGATTAAATGAATGACTGTTGCATTCTAAGGAAACATCACTTCATTTAGCTTTGGTCCTAATCGACTTACAATCGTGTCATGAGTAGTGAACCAACAGTCATCATCAGCAAGGACTTTCAAGAGGAGCAAGTGACTCAGTAACTCATGGACCCAATAAAAGATTTACTTCTGTGTATAATCCTTTGCATCTTTGGAGCCCATAGAGAAAACTGATTTACTGGAGTACATAGTTGTAATTACACAGTTTGGCCACCGTGTCAAATGGGCTTAAAAGAACGTGTTCTTATACATCCATGTGTGAATGTGCTGCCGAGGTCAAACAGTCTGATTGGAAACAAATGCATTTTTATCCTCACGTTACGCTCAACGGGAGTACTGCAAGTACTCCAGATGTAGGAACCGCTTACAGTTCAAACATTTGCAGATCCACTTTAATGCTGTTTTGAATAAAGCTGTCAGTGTTTTCATGAGTCAAACTGTGCGGTGTTAATGTCCAGCCAATTTGCCGGCTCACACACAGCTACCAATCACACACTATATACAAGGAGGGTCAAAATACAGTTTACACAGGAAAAGGATAAACCTCGTTAAATTAACCATATTACAGAAAAATGTAATGTAATATAGTGATTAGTAACCTGTGGTCGCTTCATTGTATGATTAACACAATGCAACAACTGCAGCTTTGTCAGTGTCGGACAGGGAAGCTGGTGGAGACAATGTGGCCACTATGAGCGTCTAATGAGAAAGTCTGGACCAACAGGCTCTGGTCCACAGGCACCAGGGAGGATCCACTATCAGGTCTGGGACTCCTCCAGTTTCCAGCACCTCCAGCGATGCAGAAAAAGTAGGTCTGCATGGGACTCAAGGGGAAGCAGGGCCCCGGGTGGCATTCCGTCGCTTGTGCCAGAACGTCTTAATGGCAGACATCTCCCCTGGAGGGTACACAAACTAGTTCTGATTTCACGTATCGGTGGCACTTTAGGTGCTGGTTGAAAAGAAAATCTCTGTCGAAAACCTCTTTCTTGTGTTATTAGACTGTTGACCTGAATTTTACATGAGGGATGCAAGAGAAAGTACCCTGAAGAATTATACATGTGTTGCTGATCTTCTGGTGTGTGAGAACGTTGTGGTAATAACCAAGCAGGAGATACAACCGATGTGTTTCGAATATTTATTATCATATAAAACATATTGATATCCAGGATTTATTCCAGTTAATGAATAATTCCATGTATTGTTTTTCTGGCAGACCCGCTGATACAAGACAGGCTCAGCGCTCAGAAAGTCGTGCAAGTGTGTTACATCATGTGCAGCTTGTGTTCACAGCCACAGGTGATCAGGAAGCCTAAACCAGTGGTATACAAATGAAAGAAACTGGTTAGTTTGATCTCAATCTAAGGAGATAAAACATAATTAGTTTAATTTATGTGCAGACAGAAAGTGTACTAATCTCTAAACTTTTACTTATGTCAGTTAAATGGTTACCTTGGCAACCACCTGTGGCCTGGCGACTCCCAGCCAATCACAGAGCTGATTCCTGTGCGTCCGAACAGTGGCAAGGTCGCTTTCCCTGAAACGGACACCCAGCACAACGGTGAGAAGGGAACATGCACGCACACACACACACACAGTGTATGCAAACAGCATTTAGAGATCATTAAATAACAATGTGACCCAATTACCAGTTAGTGTCACTGAGCAGGGTCATGACATCATCCAGAACCTCTGGATCAATGACATCATCGTAGGTCAGCAGCATCTCATACATGTGGCTTGCTGTGGTCTTTCTGATCTACAATGAAAAGGAAAGAACAGCTGAGTTTTTCCGCTGTAGCTGCACTTACAGAAAGCAAAGTCAAATCCAATACAACGGCACTACAGTGAGTTTCAGCAGATTAAAGCCACATTTCGATGGTATTGGCACAACATGAATTGTCCGCCTTTCAGTGGTTTTTATCTATCTGTTGAGGATGGGTGAGTGTTCCTGTCTGATGAGCTTACCACAGGGTAGGAGTGGCAGAGTAGCATCAGCAGCTGGGACAAGACTTTCTTCCTCACCTCACCCTGGAACTGGACCAGCCCACAGAATCTGGGAAACACCAATCAACACGGTTAATGTGAATCTTTCTGCCGCCGTCAGGCATATAATGTATATAAGGTGATGGAGACTCACACAGCTACACAGGCGCGTAGCTTGGAAATATCTCTGGATTTCTTGATCTCTTTGCAAAGTGCCAAAAGGTCCACACACAGCTGGTGACTTGGCAGGCAAAGACAGAAACATGTAAGCTTTCACAGATTCCATTGATTTAAAAAAAAAAAAAAAAAAAAAGTTGTCACGACACTCACTTCTCTTGTGTAGCAAAGAGTTCAAAGCAGCTGTTTGCGAGCATCTGATTGAGCATCTTAAGAAAAGGAATGGACACCCTGAAAACAGGAAAAGAAAACACAGCCAATGTCTTATGTTGAGGACATTCAAGTTATTTCTACTAGCTTGTAGCTTTGGGTTTCAGGCTGTTGTTGGGACAAAACAAGAAATCGAATGATCACCTTTGGTTTCATTAAACACTCCAAAGGACGCCTGTGTGTACCTGTCATTGCGGAGATTGTCTCTGAAGATGCTCAACAATGTCTCTCCAAACTGGGCCAGAGCGACGTCATCGTCCTGGATCCCTCTCAGATGGTCGAACAACGACTGGGAAGAAAACTGCACCTGAACGGGAGCAACAGGGGTTACTGAGGTGCAGCATGAGCCTGAAGGGAAGAACAGTGGGGAAAAACCCCCTGAAATGCACAGTCATCGTGGCGAGGCTGGCTGCCAGATCAATGATGAGCTGCTGACAGATGCGAGCTACGAATGTTTATCTAAACCATCAGCTGTCACTACAAACTCAAAATGTATATATTATTATATTATATTATATTACATTATATTATATCATATTATATTATATCATATTATATTATATTATATTATATTATATCATATTATATTATATTTTATTATATTATATTGTATTATATTATATGTCAGAGATTTGCTGTACTTTTCAGGTTTAGTTCTATATAAGCAAATACAAAACCCAAATGACTGACAAAAGCAGGAAAGCTTGCAATAATAACAGAATTACTGAGTACTAAATGCTAAATAAGTGTTAAAACAGAGCATGATGTTATCGTCGCTTGCAAAAGAGAAATTCATGGAAACTCTGATTTCCTCATCTGCACTTTCGTGTTTGTGTACTTCAAAAAGGTCAAAGGTTATTTCAAGCATTTAGAAGTGAAAACACTTCTTGCTGGCTAACCAAATTATTTTTTAACCGTCTTGGGACTGGGGAAGTTTCTGCTGTTTTTTTGCGCTGTATGGTCTCTGCATTGAGGCTGGATATTAAGCACTTCCTGGAAAGCTAATGGATGATTTAGTTCATTCTGTGTGTGCCTGTGGTGTGAGAATGGTGATCTTGGCTCATGTATTGACGCAGTCTTGGCTCAATTTACAACATGCAATCCTTTGCAAACATATCAATCCTTTCTGTCTCCTGAGGACGTATCTGTGGAAAAAGGCTGGAGGAGCAAGAATCGCCTCTACGGGGATAAGTTAAAGCCAGAATTGGCAGAGAAGACCTCACTGCAGTTATTAAAGGCTTTAAACCTGTCTTTCTTTATTATATCCCACAACACTAAAACTAGCGTAACTATCACAAACACTTTTTAATTGATTGGCTTCTACAGGTCTCGTTGCACAGTTGGGGGGAGAACTCCATCAACCCAGCTAAGCCTCCAGAGTGACGGTGAGTGAGGACATGGCGCGATTTTGAGCTTCATCACTGCAACGCAAAGATTCAGTTGATGGGAAATTCTCGCCCGCCAGTCGTACGAGACGACTGCCAGATCTAACTGTTCTGGATGGGTTTGGATCAATGCTTGCATGTCAGATTGTCAAAGTATTGCTGGCAAGGACAGAGAAGACATAAGTCAAAGTAACGCAACCGCATATGTGCTGTCATTTGAGAGACAGGAAGGGATTACTGTACTGCAGAGGACTGAGTAGACTTCATTAGATACATGGCTCCCCCTGTTGGCTGCTTCCTCCTAATAACAACTTAGGGTTGAAATTTACAGGCAGGATTTTTCCACTTTAAAGCCAAGACATAAACATCACCAGCTCCATGGTTTGAATGCGATTCTATCATTAAATGGTTTGTTTGCGAATAAACTGATGAAACACTTTCACCAACCATTCAATCTTTTGGAAATATGTAGTCTGCAGTACAACATTCGTAGAGTAATGGTTCTCTACTTGTTAATTCAGGATTCACCAGAATTCGTCACCAGTCTGCACATCACACCGCTGTGACTGGAAACTGTTCTCCTTCACTGAAGAGGCTGTGTGTCATTGACCTACTGTGGACTCAGTGATCCCTCCCACGGACACGGTGAGGCCCAGCAAGGTGTGGTACTGATACTGAGGCAGTCCCAGCAGCTGGGTGATGTACTGGAAAGCTTGGGATGGAGCATTCCAGTTCAGACTGGCTTTGGTGTCACTGAAAGACAGAGGCAGAGGACAAATATTAATGTGCTTCCTGGATCCCACAACCATGTAACACAAGACAGGTGCTCTTTATGGTGCCTTGGTAGGCAACCAATAATCACATAAAAAAGGTGCAAGGGCTCGTCAAGATGCATATTTCTAATATTAACTGTGACAGTGTTTATTTATTAAATGCAGGTGCATGTGAGGCTGAAGGTTGAGGAAGGATGAGGAAGATCTGGTGCACAGATGTGTCGGTATATTTTTAGCTTGTAGCCACTATCCGCATCACAGACGGGGACGACAGGGAGTACAGAGAACTGACACAGGACTTCGCTGTCTGGTGCCAGAGAAACCACCTCCAGCTCAACGCCAACAAGACGAAGGAGCTGGTGGTGGACTTCCGCAGGCGCAAACACCCCGCCCACACACCGGTGAACATCCAGGGTACGGACATTGACTGTGTAACATCCTACAAGTACCTGGGTGTTCACTTGAACAATAAACTGGACTGGTCTGAAAATTCTACAGCCCTCTACAAGAAGGGACAGAGCAGGCTTTTTCTGCTCCGGAGACTCAGGTCTTTTGGAGTGGAGGGGGCTCTCCTCAAGTCCTTCTTTGACTCTGTGGTGGCACCAGCCATCTTCTACGGGTCGGTCTGCTGGAGTAGTAGCATTTCCGCTACGGATAGGAAGAGACTAAACAGACTAGTGAAGAAGGCCAGCTCTGTCCTGGGCTGCCCTCTTGACCCTGTGGAGGTGGTGGGAGACAGGAGGATGTTGTCCAAGCTGTCATCTTTGTTGGACAACACGTCTCACCCCCTACAGGTCACTCTATCATCCCTGGGCAGCTCGTTCAGTGACAGGCTGATTCACCCACGGTGTCTCACGGAGAGATACCGCAGGTCTTTCCTCCCTGCAGCAGTCAGACTCTATAACCAGAACTGTTCCCATTGAACACATTGAACACACAAGGACTCACTGTCTTCATTTCAATATGTGAAGTGCT
>CAAKHC010003897.1:18283-38505 GCA_901007825.1 Macroramphosus scolopax | reverse complement strand
CAAAAGTATAAACTATAGAAATAAATCAATGATGGCTGAATGTTGTTAACCATCATTCCGCCTGCCTGCTGCCATCAGAGGGCAGCAAAAATTAAACTGATTGGGCATTGATTACATGTAAATGACCTGCAATATTCCAATATCAACCCGATAAATAAGACGCTGCCAAGTAAACAACCTCGGCTGCTAAACTCAAAATGAGGTCATAGTCAGTGTAAGCAATGATCAGATTAAATACTATCTGTCGTACACACCTTAATCACGCTATTAGGTCCTATTAGAGTTTTTGTGGCATTTTGTAACACAGACAGCAGGTAAAGGAGATTTGAAAATCTAAATAATTGCTTATGGAGAAAATAAGGTCAACTGCAGTCCATGTAAACAGTTACCGCCAAGAATACAATATAGCTGTTTTTAATGGCCTCCAGCTGTTGTGGTGCTGTGTTTCGAGGACATGGTGAGACTAACAATCAAGTCAGTTGGCTGATTCATCCAGGACTTTTCCAGAATAATTACTGAGATGTTGGATATCAAATGCTAAGCATAAATCTCTGCCCTTTACAAGACACAACATAATGTCAGACAGCCTCTATTGGATGTCATCATGCTACTAAATTATTTTAATAGGACGACTTCCAAATGTTCCAAGTTGCTCTATTGGCCAGATGTTCTTTGATAAAATGAATACAGTCTCCTTATATCTCAGACTAGAGATGTGTAGGCAGTTGTGTCGTCTTATTATTGTTCCTTACTTTTTATCATCCACGCGTGATAACAGGGATATAATGCCACGCTTTCATAGCGTAGCGATAAAAATGTTAACTAGCATGAACCAGACAGCCCGAGTTCAGCTCGGTAAAGCTCACCATCTGCATGAGGCTCTTTCCGCCCTGTGAGGTGATGACTCGAAGGTCTGGCTTGCGGCTGTTGACCATCTGGGGGCTGGGAGGTGGGGGTGGAGACTTGGCCGGAACTACTTTCCCCAGACTGTTGCCGTTGGAAACACTGAGGAGACCTGGGGAGGCCCTGGCACTGGTGTATCCATTAGCTGCGGGTAGGCAGAGGTGTAAATGAACAGAAATCAATAAGAGAATCAAACAGGTGAATGCACACTGCGGGATATGGATGCACATAAAATAAATCCTCCAAAGGTTTCTTTTTCAAACTATAATTCTATTCTGAGTTGAAGATACGTCCACAGAATTGAAATGTTTGTAAAGCCTTTGCCATGAAATACAAACTAAACTCATCCTTCTCCAACAACTAAACTAAAGGTTGTGAGAATCGTTTTGCCAAAGTATTACATTTATCAAAATATTATGCAATTTCTTCTATTTGTAAAATCTTCTACATTTCCACGAAAGTGATCTTTAAGTTGATATAATTTATTTCTAAATGTGCAAAGATATTTCCTGTTTCAAAACAAAGCACTTTTTTGGTAAAAAAAAACCAAATTGAATTGCTGGGAATCTCATGCATGTTTGTGGATGTTACTGATGACATTCTTGATCGATCACAGATGGTGCAGAGGATGGTTACAGATGGTTACAGATGTATACAATCACACAGGCCAGATAACAAGACATTTTGAAGTGAAACTAACAGAACATGAATATGTTTAAAGAAATGAATCACTACTCACGGACTGGACTTGGGCATCCTCCATTTGAATTATTCAGGTCGCCTCCAAGAAGAGCACCTATTAAAAACAGATTAAAAGTAGCTGAGAACCAGAAAAACACGAGAAGCTTTCTGTTTTTCTAAAAGGTAGAATTATACTGGATATATATTTCTCTTGTGTCTAGTAAGAATTATGATTTCTATCAACATTTGGGCAGACACGGAAGAAGAGAGTGTAATAGTGTAGATCAGAAAGGCTCAAAATCCGCAGGGGTTTGTTTAATTTATTGTTATAACATGCAGTACAGTTACTTTAAACCATTTCTTCATTGAATGTGAACTGAACAATGACTGTAACGTGATACAAACTGTTACAGTGATGTAAAATTACAATTTACGATGGTAGAAAAGTTCGGCCATAACACCAACCCCTACAATATATTCTTTTCTTTAATTATGTGTCCAATAAAATCTTTGAATCTTGAATTATAGCCCAGAAAAATATATGTCAGGGAAAGTAATAGTTTGGTCAATGGCTTTAGTTCCTCTATGAATGATATTTGGTTGATACAAGTCGCGGTTTACTGGAGGACAAACTGCAGCTCAAGTAAAAAGAATTGCAGTGGAAACTGCTTCCTGAGGACTGAAGTGGCCCATTACTCTACTGTGGGACTGTGATTATCCAACAAGAATGAATCACAACTGATAATAATAGATACTAATAATATATATATTATCCCTGAAGACTTTGAGGAAGAACAGATGTAAAAAGAGTTCTTAATCTGTAGCCACAATGTAATCATTAGTCCTCATTTCTTCAAAGCATATATGAAGTATTTCTTACCAAACCCCAGGAGAGGCTTTCTAAAGGTTCAACTGTGTGTTTCTGCAGATTGTTAACTCTAATGACTTCCAATATCGCTTTCTCACCTGCACTTGCTGGTCGCTGTGGCAACCCAGGAGACACTGTATTTCTCTGAAGAGCCGGTTGCTGAGGCGACAGGAGGTGGGTATCTGTGAGCGATGATGATGTTACATAGGAGGTAGTTACCAGTGCGTTGCCAGGGTTACTGAATTGCAGTGTGCTTTGATTGGATGCCTGGACGGTGATGGGCATGGAGAACGTCTGAGGCGGAGCTGTAGACTGCTGCAAAATGTGAAGGGAAAATTTAGCTCAGTCTGCATTGTACAACTCACCGCTGCACTCAGCTAAATCACAGATGAGACGTATCATATTCACGTATCCTTAAAGCAGAATGTCATCCCACGTACGTCACTGTCACGTGCTACTAAAATGTAGCACACCATCTACACAAAAATATAGTAGTTCATTTACTTAAGTGCATTGTTTAGATGACTTACTCCGTAGCGCTTGAAGAGAACATCCAGGTCCTCTGTGGTCTTACGGTACTTGTCATCATTTAGGGGACTTTGATCGATGGAGTCTTCGCCGTCGGGCTCTGGACTCTCACAACCATTGAAGCCTTTCTTTCTCAAAGTCTATGTATGCAAGAAAGAAAGGGGGAGTGGGAGTCGTCAGCCAATTTTGATTCTAGAAACTCATACTCTTTGAAAAATAATTGTTATTGCATGCTGCAAATAATAGAAGATTTTGACTCAATTCTCTGGCCTCCATTTGTAAGACAAATCAGTTAATACTCATGATCACTAATTATTAAAGGATCCCTGTAAGTACTACAAGAAGAAGGTTATCTGATTTATCTGCACAGGAACCCTGCAGTTGTGATGAATTTACCTCAATGATATCTGCATTGGTCCGGCTCTCGTGAGGCTCGTTGTACTCCGTATATTTGAGCAAGACCTTGTCCATGTCTGTACTGGCGTACTGGAACAGCTTGTTTGCATGGTTGAAGATGATCAGGGCAATTTCGCAGTCACACAATACGCTCAGCTCGTAGGCTTTCTTCATCAAGCCAAACTTTCGTTTTGTGAATGTCACCTGGGAGGAGAAAGAGTAGAAAGTCGGGGGCAGATGGGAAAAAAAAAAAGAATGATGAGTTTTGGATAAGTAGTAAATAATGTGTTTGGTGGCCTCCTCAATACTGAAAACAAGTTAACGTGTCAAGAAAAAATCCTGCTGGATGCAGAAATGTTTTTCATTCAGAACAAAAGATGATTAAGATGATAAAACAGAAGTGATAACATGTGAATGAACTTTACGCTGCCTTGTTATGAAGTTAACATCTACAATCAGGTAACTGACTCACACACTAGTTTAGGGGGGTCAAACTGAGGGGACTTTACACATACAACATATTTATATTTATTTCACATTCAAACACTTGATTCAAACTGGCGATCATAGAAGCCCTGGATTTACATGCAGGCCTGTAAATGTAATCAAGTCGTCCAACCAAACGTAGAACAGGCCATAGATAAGCCAATTCAAGTCAATAAAGTTATTATATTCATTATTTCTGTAGTTGTGTATGTAATATTCAAATGAATGGAAAATATACTTCTCTCAACAATGCCATAATACCTCAGATCAACGTAGTTTTTATGTGTGTGTGTGTGTGTGCATGTCCTTCAAACTCTTTTTCTTTACTGGGGGTTCAAAAATGTTTGGGATTGAACTCTGAGCCTCTAAAACGTTGGTCAGTGAGACGCGTGTCCTCTGAGATGTTATGTTCAGCTCCTTTACTGGGAACAGCTGCTCTCACAAGTATGTGATGCCAAACATGCGGAGCATCCGGCCGGCATAGTGTCTGGGACGAAATGGGGGAAGTGACTTGCCATGACAGAAACGTACTTGGCCCTCAGAGTTTTATTAGTTTACACAGGACACACATTCATTGGGCAGTCGACTATAAGTGAGGGGGTGTAGTGCACTTAAAAAACAAAAACATGGAGAAGGCTTGATTTTCTGTACAACAGGGCTTAAATTTGAAACATGTCCACATGTATGTTCTTAGTGCTCTTAGCATGCTACAACCAGTAACGAGATAGTGGAGTTCAGACAAAGTAATTTCACACATACTAGCACGTACACTAGCAGTAGAACACTCCTTCAAGTAAGATAATGTAGTTTCACTCAGCAACAGCTGCCTCTCCTGGCACAAGTGGTGATAATCGGACGCTGGTACATTTAATTCTGTTGATGTGGTGGTGGGGAATATATCCACTGCTTGTACCATCATTGGGAGGGTAAAACCTCAAGTTACATGGGGTATGTAGTGGGAATAAAGAGCCGTCATTCTCCCAATCACAAGTCAGTGTACGATCAATGTGATTTTGATTCTGTTATTCTAAGTAAAATAGTTACATAAAGTTGCTTTAAAAGGAGAGCAGCACACAGTAGAGTAATGAACCACATATTGATTAAAAAAGCTGTAAAAGTAAAAGCTGTGAGGAGGCACTGGTAACAGCAAGAAATGCTAAAAACTTAACACATTATTGTAAAACTGATAAGACAAGAAGGGAGGAGACCAATTGCGACTGACTGAGCATCAGAGCTTCGAGCTCTTCTGACAAATCCAAGATCGCAAACAATAAATCACAAATAAATTGGCTGTGTGGCGAAAAGGCCAAAAGAAAGCAGTCATAGAAGAAACTGATACGACAGATTGCTTAGAGATTGAAAATAACATGCGGAGAATAAGGCAAAACATTCCGTGTGATGAAGCCACAAATGACCTTTTTTAGCTGTGATACAAAGCAATTGATCAGCAGACTCATCAACACCATCCCTACTGTGATGCTGGGTGGCAGCCTCATGCAGGGAAATTTGTGAGCAGAAAGGAAACAACAAATGGAGCTCAAATTCATGAAAACAGTCACCGGATATAGAGTACAAAGAAATCTACAAAGAGGAACTTTGTAGGCGAACTGACGAAAGCAATCACTTGATATGAAAATCTGTGAATGCCTTCCAGACAGCTGCTTTTCCCCTTTCAGAGCTGCCTGGTCCCGCAGACTGCAAGTCTAAGAGAAACATTTTACCATCTGAACCTAAGTACAAACAATCACAAAGGGTGACTGGCTGATGTTCTGTTCATTTTAATGTGCAAGCCTTTTTAGGCATTAACTTACGCAGAAAATGTACTGCCTATGGGATACAATCGGGGGGTTTAAAAGCTCACAAAAGATGATGTGGTGTGATATTGTTGTGAAATTGCTAATCTAATTTTAACTGAACAGCGAGTCCATTTGCACACAACACTTATTCAATCAATTATAATATGTTTGAGGCAAAATCATGACCCGTCATTGTCATGGTGATTGAACACAACACATTTATTTTTTACTAAAACGATGTCAGTTGAGAAATGGCTGATTTCTTCTTCAGATGATGTGTGCACATTTCAGGAAAGGTGATAACTAAGGTGATGACAAGAAAATAAAGACCGGTAAAAAGGTAAACCAACACGTTTGGATCCAAAGGAGGTAAGACAAACATGGGCATGACCCCACTCCCTGTCGTATCCGGTTCAGCCTGATAGAGTTCTAGTCTAACTGGTCTTCGTTGAAATAAAAAAACATTACAAATTCACAACCAAAGTTTGTACTTTTAAAAAAAAAGACAGTGACACTCACCTGCTTGTTTCTTTCATCGGTGATCCGCTGGATCTGAATCTTTTTCCTACCCATGATGCTTTGCAGTCGTGGAGACAAATGTCGTAGTCGTTCAAGGGAAGAAATGCCTCTCAGTGCAGCCGACAACCTCTTACTTCAGCCCAAAAACACTCAGACACAGTCATGCATCCGAGGACACCCGTGCACACACATTTCTCTGGCCAGGTGCGGCGAGGCAACAGGGTCCACTCTTTCGCCGACGTTCGGCAGGTGAAAAGTGGCAGCTGCAGTGATGCGTGTGATTGAGAGGTCGTAGGATCCTCAGTTCATGAAAAACTGACAAACTTCCCTGCGGTTTCTGTGATTAGGAGGACGTCACTCCTCTCCTGCAGGGGACAGAAAGAGACGGACACGTCACTGAAGCTTTCTTTACATAGCTGGTCACACAAGTAAAAACCCTGGACATGTTTGAGAGAGAAACCTATGATATCCACTGATGGGACTATGCGATCATAAATATATAACCACTCATTGCGTGCTGTATGAGAGACAATGAAACAATGTAATCTACAGTGTTCAGCCACATTAACTTAGGAAAAACATGGTAATTAGGGTATGCAATTTAAAAAATGATGCCCTGAAGTACTTGAGTCACAGGTTAGATTCATTTGAATCAGTGCGAAAGGACGTTTAAACAAATACAAGACTGAGCCCGAAAGAAGCACAGTGTGCAATATGTTGTGCTGAAGAGTTGTATACTCAGATTGGTGCCATGTGGCTTTGAGATTCTAATAAACATTCTCATTTGATATATTGCACAAGGAGGCTTCAGCAGGTGAAGTAACATGAGAGATGATCCTTGTTCTCCATGTGGATCTACAACATTACCACCATGAATCATCAGTCCACAGGTTCAAATTCAAATCACGATGATAGAACACTTAGAACTTTAAGCCAAACTATTTTGGCTTAAAAGTGAAACGTTGTTGCCCATTAATTTTTCAATTTCCATCATCTTATTATTCATGCAACACATGGTTTCAGCTTTAATGACAATGCTGACAGGGACTTGGGTCATTTATTTATTTCCCCATCTAATTATAACTTCTTACAAGTGGAGCGGTTTCTTGTGTCTTTAAAGCTGTGTCAAATATCACCCCCTTCGTGCTGGTGCACTGTGTTTAATATCCAACAACAAATATGAGTGTGCAAAATGTAAAGGTTATACAGTGTTTAGACTACTCTCTGCAAAAAACCTGTCCACAGGCGACCTGTATGTGTCACTGCATCTGTGAGCGGTGACACAAACGATGATTATATATAGAAAATAATAGATTTTAGGACAACACTGATTAGCTGAACATTTGATACACATTTAAGGCATTTTACAGGCCACATGGTTGACAGTGCACAAACCAGTTACTAAGTCAAGTAGATTAATCAATGGCAGAAGTAATTGATTGCAGCCCTACATTAAACCCCTTGAGTCATCAGAATGTAAAAGGCAACAGTCAGCAGGTTTGTTACATACTGCTTCAGCCCCTTTAGGGCCGTGCAGCGACAACGCCGAAGTAATCAATGCACCTTTTTTTTTTTTAAAGTAAAATCAGAGCAGTCCATCATGACACGGGTGCCAGTGAACCAGCCTCAGTACGAGAACCTTTTGATAATGATCATGACAGATCAAGAAACCGCTCCACATGTAGAAGACAAACAAAATCAAGAAAAACAATCAAACAAGTACAGTCCAAGTACAAGTACAAGTACGAGTACAAGTACGTGTAAATCAATCCAAAATGGGCACAATTTCAATTACAAATCACAATATTTTGTTTTTCATATAACATAAATATTGTATAATTTCCTATTGTAGATCATCTATTCACATGGTACAATAGCAGTCAGTTTTCATAAAGCGCTTCGACCGTAATTCAGAGAAAAACCCCTTTTTGCTTTCTGATGAAGACTACGAGTTATCACTCCCACAGCTACCTACGTGTGAAGCTAGCCTGCAGCTTGTGAGATAAGCTTTACATAAAGACTTCAAACAGGGGGGAACTGGTGGTCCTACCATCACCTGTAAAGCTCACTAATAATCACAGTGTGGCTTGTTTAAATAATCCCTGCTGAAGTCGATGTGTAAAAAAAAATAATTTGCTGCTTTAAGGGAGGTTGCCTGTGAGCAGTGACCTCCAGTAGTCTCTGCTGGTTGCCTGGCAACTGATGCCAAAGAAAAATGGAACCCCTTGTTCACGTTAGTTGCTTGACACCAGTTAATGAGCACTATCAATATCAATTCATCTGTTGATTAAGCAGGTCAAAGCACAAGTGTGTCACTGTGTTTCTTTATGTAGGCGTGAATCTGTTTTATTGGGTTTCATGTTTGACATTCTAATCACCATTTGCATGTGTTTGTCATGTCCTGATTGGAGGGAGAGGACTATAACCTTGTTTGAGGAGGCATCACGCCTCTTATAGTGATAATAAGATGATAGCAGAGATTTTCATTTTACAGGTTCCACGTATATACTGAAAAATTACTGCATCCTTCACCGTAAACACATTAGCTTCCTAACCTGCAACTTACGAAAGTCCTAAATGCCTAATGTATTCAATTATTGTGATAAAATACAAAAAGCTACAAGTCGTCTTATTCAAGAAGATGGAACCACTGAATCTCAAATACAGCAATTAAGTACAATTAATAATTATAATTAAGTAGTAATCATTATCACGGGATGGGAATTAATGCTCTACAGATGATATAGCTTCAATTAGATCAAATCCATCGTACTTTCAGGTAGTCCTTGGTGGCTACGGAGGAACCCTGAGATATTTATTCCTGAATCTATATAATTAAAATTCAATGGCTTCATTTTAGTCTCTGCTTGTTAAACAGGGTGTTACTGCACACGAACCTTTACACTCTAAAGCTCTCGCTTCATGAACAGTAACAGCTGGCAGTTGAAGTTGCCTTTTCAGTATGATAAAAGGCAACTTCAGATCATTATTATATTTTTTTATTCCTTCCATTGTACATGTTTAAGTGTGAGGAAGGTTAACTCCAGGGCTAACATTGACTTTATTTATGATATATGCCTACAATAAAGTAAATGCATACAAAGGACATGATACCTTATGCTGTAATCAAAACATTTAATAAGGGGTCATGGCCGGTTAAAAATCTGTCCTTGAGGCAAAGTGTCGGAGAGCTTTCAAATGTAACATCCCTGTAATGATAGCCATCACGAACAAACGAGCAATTAATCGAGATAACCCTCAAAACATACCCAGAACCACAAAAACAAATCATTTGTGATGTGATTTGATCCGTATTTTTATACATTAAGTCAAACAGAACTCCCTTTATTCAGTCTGATGGCAACATAACTGTGGGACTCATGTGACATGAGCATTGTTTCCTTCTGTAAATGTCCTGTCATGTCTGAATGAAGCCGTATGGAACATTACCATACTAGTCACCTTAGTCTGAATGCCAAAGAGCCATCATTTAACAGAGTGCTGAAGCCAGCAACGTTATGGGCTTCAGATCATTCATTAACTCTAACTGTAAGGCTCTAACTCTAAACAATTACCACAACAAAACATGTCAAAATATCCCACTGCTAGAGGGAGAAACTGTTTAAAACACACTTCCCTGCTGACTCCAATAACTTTGCCATTGTCGGGCAACAATATTATCTTTGATTAGCGATGAACTCACTAGAATGGGGCTACGCTGTAAGGCTTATGTCTTGCCTTCCTCTCCCTGACTTCCCTGTGCATGGCTGCCCCCTCATTACTGTAATTGACACATTCAACCCTCCTCTTCCCCCTGAAGGCGCTGATGGCTCAATTAGGAGCTGGCTGGAGGACTGAACGGACCCCGGGATAATGAGGTCAGCGTTTGGCAAAAAACTGAGCCCAGCATCCAGCCCAACCAGCCACACTCCGTGGCACACAGGATCCCAAAGATGCAGAAAGGACATTTCAATCTAAAGACATCCGATAAAACAACAGAATAGTGGCAATTTGATGACCAGGTTTGTCTCATTATATTCAGGGAGCAGGCATTTGGTGCATCTGACAATAACATTTTGGCACACATGTTATTTGAATCATCCAAGTGATGGTTATGCAACCCTTGACTATTCTTCTGAGGAAGGGGAGCGCAATCAAGCTCAGGGTAGTCATCTGTGTGTTTTGGAGTAGTGTAATTAGTGGCAGTGACCTTTAATGGATTATGCACTAGCCAATGAAATGTGCCAAAGCCCTGAGATAATTGGTCAGAGCCTAAAACGTGACTTGCGATGAGGTTTGCACAGCCATCGTAGCTCTCGAGACAGGGTTTTAGGCCTTAATGGCTCAGTCCTCAATCCCCAAAGATGGACAGCATTGATTTGCGCCCATGTAGTCTTGTGACCTTGCATCACCATTACACCTGACAATAGAAAAGGCACATCGTTTCATGATTTCTGAAAATGCCAATCACAATGCCCTTGAATCAGTCCGAAGCCTTCAAAATCTTCAGTTTACTCTCATATATCTACGTGAAAGAAAAAAAACAAATCACATGTGAGAAGTTCAAATTAAAGAATCAATGGGGTATTTTTGATTGACTAATGACACTGTTAATCAATAATAAACAGGTCTGACGATTGACTAATTGATTTCCTTACAAGTTATCTCAGCTGTGCACACTACATAAAGTTGTAACATTATACTGAACATCACTGTTGAACTTCAGAGCTACATACTGTGCAAATGTCATTTTTGAGTTGTGCAATACAGCAGTATCAGATTAACCAAGCTGCTGTGCCCACTACAGTATACTACAAATCAGGTGGACAAATTAGGATGACTACTACTGAAAATGATCCTAAAGCACAACAAAGCCTTTACTCATCTCACTACACCCCGCATTTCTTTGTGATCAAATTACCACAATTCAATGATGCCAGCTTGGAAGCCTCCAGTTTCTGTTCCAATAAATGGATTTCTGTTGCAATACCACATTACAGAAACCATTTGCCTGATGTTCATATATCAAGTGAGTCAGCAGGGATTTCAAAAGAAGGATTTGAAACATGAGAAAGTTGTTTCCTGAGATTGAATAAATTCCAGTGAATTCCTTGAGAGGGGAGGTTCCTTGAAACTACATTTCCTAACACGTCGGGATGGAGAATGCTCTTCCTTTCTTAGCATTCAAATCATGGTAACAGTCTGACATCTGAACTCAGCTTTAGGGAATTGTTGCTTTAAGAAACCCCTGGTTGGTTTAAGTCTCTGCAACCAATATCAGATCCATAGGAACTGCAAGTTGTAAGAGCTTGGATATCTTATGTATTTAAATAGCGGAAAGAATATTTAGATCTTAATACAGAGTCTGCAATCAAAACAAGGTGCATTTTGGGGACTAGCAGAACATAGCTTGACATTAAAAATGAAAGATGAAGCACTGAGTCCCTAACTGTGTCTACAATAAACAGGCCAGTGGTGGAGAACTGATTTGTTAAATGTGCCGTCTATGTTGTGGGACTGTCGTACAGATGTTTATATGAATCCATCTGGTTCACATGGTGGCTCACAGTCAAACCGGCCTACTTCACAGCTTTGGGATGACACACAAATCATGGCTGCTGATTTCCTGTGCACAGGCCAGCGAAGAAATACATACAGCTCCAAAATTCAATCATACCATTTCATCCTGATAAGGCTTGCCCTTAAAGGCTACCCCATCCTGATAAGGCTTGCCCTTAAATCAAAATGATATTGTTAATAAATGCATTATAATGAAAGGATGCAACTATGGCTCCAATGGCATCATAACTTTTGTGCATTTTTTTTCCTCTTTTGAAAGAATCCTAGCTACTACAAGTTTCCAAATCCAGGGCAGGAAAATATAATAATTTTCTTGAGGCTCTTCAAGGGCAGGAAAAAATGCAACTGGATGAACAGCTTTGAACAATAGGTCTTTTATATGTGTGGTAAATCTGTTTATTCCTTAATGTCATTACACGGCTGACCATGGCAGATCTGGTATGTGGACATCCACATGAGCATAAAATTGCATTTTTTTTGTAACAGAGTGGGAGCAGGACTCGTCGCTGCATCCTGATAACATGATGACAGATGGAGTCTGGAGACTAACAGGCCCTCTGACGCCAGACAGGTATCCGACAGGATCAAATTTGACAGGTTGGAAGCTAAGGCTGCTAGCTAAGCGCACATCCTGACTTTATTAAACCAAACGTCGTCCTTTAGCACACTATAGCCAGGTGTAAATGTACAGAGCAAAGGAACTACTCGATACAGGCCATTTCACAATTTTCTAGTTACGAGCTCGACCGACAGCCATTACCTTCCTTACAACTCGGCTTGGGGGGCAATAGCACGCACTATTTTAAATCCAATTACAGACATTTTGTATTGAGATTAGAACTGCTTGTCTATTCAATATCAATCTGTACAGTGTTAATTAAACTTAAGTATATTTAAATAAGCAAGCAGGCGGCTCCGCTCATGTACGAAGAAAAAGACGCAGGAAGGAAATGTATCACTCCACTTACCCTGAAATATTGCTGCCAAAAATACAAAGATAGGTCCACCACCAGCCGCTTCAGAGGTAATCTTTCTTAATTAAGAATTAATTACGCTAAACTGGAGTCTCTGTATACAAGAATCCGTGGCATTTTATCCCATTTAATGTTTGAGTAACTATACAGTCCACCCAAGCGGTACAGTGAAACCAGTGTATGATCAACGTCATTGACATTAGCCTATGATTGACCCATCACAAGTCCAATAACAGGCTGACGTGCGATACTCTGGGCCAATCAGCAGGCGTTACACCGGAGTGGGCGGGTCTACGAGAGAGGACATGACGGAGGTGACGGCCATGTTCTGCAATAGTGTTTGTATCCCTCCGCCGCAGTATTTACCTTTTGCATGATTTTGCATGTGGGGAAAATGTCACTGTAGCCCCGCTGTGCCCTCCCTGCTTTCCACACGAGAACCCGCTAGGCCATTTGTTTTTCTCATCTGTAAACACCGCAGCTTTGAATACTGAGAATAACCGCACGTTAATACACGTTAAGGCAGTCAAAGAGAGAATTATTCAATGTTCATCGTCTAATTTAGACCTTCTTTATCGCACCATAGGACATTATGGCACCATGACATTGCTTGTTGAAATGTCCACCATGAGTCGCCTTGCGAAAATGTGCATATGTTGAAACTTCTGTGAACTATTGCTACGTGTACAGTACATAGTCAGACAGAAGTCCAAACAAATTACTGTGTTTTATGAATTCATGCATAAAACACATGCATAGAAACGTAGCCATATACAACTTTCCGTAGTTAATTTTCAATATCTTAAATTATTTACACCAAATAAGCATAATACTGACTGATATTTTTAAGATATGAAAAAATACACACCGATACCTCCAACAAGACATGCCATTCGTTCAGCTGAAAATAGCCAACAGAAACATTATTTCCATTTATATTGTGCTTCAGTTGTGCATATTCACAATCACATTTTATTTAATCAAATTATCAAGTTGCCAAACATTTGCCCCGGGGACTGACAGTTTTCCTACCTTCACAACAAGACTATATATTATATAGAGTATTAATAGTATTATCTAATTGCCTGTATATTATAACATTGCTGTTAATTATTCATTAATATGCCTCTGTGTATGTGTTAATTCTGCCATATAAGTATATTGACAGCTACTTTAGTTGGCTACACCGGCTTAATTATAACATGCTTTGCCAATAAGCTTCATTCCAACTTTAAATGTGCAGGATTACTTACATTGTTTATTCATGTATTTAAATTCCCGGAATATGTGGCACTTTCACATCAAGAGGAAGCTGGTGTGTTTTGACTGTACAAACAAGCAGTTACTGTAGTGACATGATCCTGAAAATGGTCTGTTGTCTCTGTCACTCAAGAAACAACAACGCCCAATTTCCTCCATGTGGGTTGTGCAGAAAGCAAGCTACTGTAGCTTGTTAGTTGTAGACGGTTTTATTTCCATTGATTTCAGTGTGAAATACTGCCGGCACTCTGTGAGTGAGTCACAACCTGGCAGGCCTGTTGAAGAGAAACCTGCTACTCTTGTCAAGTAATTAATGTTGTCTCCAGGAGTGTTTTTGTAAGAAGACAAAAGCTGGACTGCATTTGAAAGAATTATTATATATTTCTTCCGGGAAAAGCCCCAAGATCATTGGTGCAATGATGAACAAGGTCAATTTCTGGTACCTGCATGTACACTTAAGTGCTCTCTTGCTGAGGGTTATATGAGAAGTTTTAATCCATAACCGAAAGATCGTGGTTTGAGTTCAAATAAACATTTCATTTTTGTGTGTGTGTGTGTGTAGCGCATGCGTTACTCAATTCTAGGGTTGACCAATACTGGGTGTTGACAAGGACCACATTTAGGAGGAACTAAACCCCCAAATAATGTTTTTTAGCCCCTGCATATGGTAATAGTAGTGTTGGTTGATTCAGGCCCAAATCTTAATTGCAAAGTATTCAAATTCTACATGTTGTGTAGTAAACACACATAGCAACAACCTTGTACTGGACAGCTGGGACCTTCCTGTGTGGCGCTTGTATGCTGTCCTGCGTGTGTTTCCCGCAGCTGCTACTGATTCTTCTAACACCCTAAAAACATGCAGTTGTTTCCACAGGTGTGAGTGTGAATGGTTGTCTGTCTCTGTGTGTCAGCCCTGTGACAAACTGCCGACTGGTCAAGGGTGTGGGTTGATTGAGTAGTTGGATTGTACTGTTAGCATAGATTATTTTAGTGTGCATTTTATAGCTAGTTGTATATTTGTAGTATGTAGTAGGATTGTTAGCTATCTTAGACAGTTGTTTGACTTTTTAAATGTTAACTTGTAGTTCAGCTTTGTTTGATTTAACATTAGTTAGTTACATTAGCTAAAATAGGTCGCTAATGTTGCTTTCCCAGATTCAAACACAACTCTGGACTGCATTTTTCCAGCTCCCAGTCTGGAGTGGGAGTCAGTGCAGATTGTGATGATGACAGTAATGGCTAAGATAAGGGGTGCGTGAGAAAAAAAAGATCGGTGACTTCATATCCCTTCGTAATTTCTGGAGAAAAACAAACAAGCGGCTTTCATTCTCCATGAAGTTTGCACATGAAATAACATGCAGTCTCTCTACGATGTAAGTCAGTATAGACTTAATAGCATAAAATGCATACACCATGCAAATTGACTATTTGTATCTACATAGTTTTAGAAAATATACTGCCAGACACAGTGCTGGGAACTACAGGGAACAGAGAGGCTGACAGAGAGAAAACACATGACATCCTAGAAAAATGCCTCATATGGATTAGAGACACAGTATCTGAGGCTGGCTTGATGTGTTGGATTTAAACCCAGATGGGCATAGATGAGTCATAGACCCCACAACACCCAGCACAGACTGCGGACATGGACGTTGCTATGGACCAGGAGGAAGGAGAAGTAGAACAGTTGAGCTGCAGAGGATTAAAACCAGGACCGACTCTTGCGGGTGAAAGAAGGAAATCATAAAAGCAACTTCCATGTGAAGACCTGTACGTTTCATAGTTCATAAAAACGTTTGGATGAAGTCCAGTAATAACAGCTTCATACCAGTGTCCAGAGGCAGACATAAGAAACTAAACGCAGGGCACAGAGGGCAGAGTGATCTGGGCAGCAATGGAAGGAACCGTTCAGCTGAAGAATTTGTAGAAAGAATTGGCCTCGGGCATCTTAAAAGAACAGCGTGGCTCAGTCCCAGACCAGCTGAGGAACACTTCTCAGTAAAATTGCTTGAACTCGCCAAGCTGCTGAATGTTATTTGTGGCTGTGAAACATTGCAAATGAAAAGGAATGGAGTACTTTCAGGGTCAAATCAATACTGAACCAGACGAGAAAGCTGCACTATAAAGCAGTTTAATAAAAGGAACAGTATTGGATATGTAGTGAAGTAGACGTGGAGGGAAGTCGTGGTTTGGCACGTCAAACATTTCTCAAGGTTTGGCTATGAACCCTCCTCCAGTGTGCACCATTCAATAAATCTATTTAAACTTTTTCAAAAACTTAATTTAAATCAACAATTCTTAACACTTAAAAGCCAAATCAGCGGTTGTATCTTACTGTGTTTGAACTGTGACACATTTACAATAATTTGTCATTTCTGAACTAAATGTTTTGCATGTTGTCATCCAATGAAATCCTCAATCACAGAGTTCGATTTTTTATGTCAGTATCCATGATTATCCACAGTCATCAAGCTTTCTGGTCACATGAACAACCTGAACAAAGAGCAGCGTAACCAAACCTGAGCCACCGTCATATCCCATCAGCATCCCTGGAAATGTGTTTTCCACTCATCCACTAATGTGAAAAACAAGCCAACCATGCAGGCCTCTGCTGCCAACACACACTCCACGCTGCCAGTCTGGTTACACTTTTATGATCTCATTTTATTGTGGAGACTAGAGCCACTTGTCATTCTCAATACATAGGAGTGTATTTTCTAGCATTATATTTTGAGGTTCAGTTTCCATAACAATAAATAAGGTCAATCATTTCTTGGTTCTCCTTCTTGTTGAAAGAAATTGTATATGAGTCATCAAATTAAATAACTATTAGATAACACAGTTTTTACCAAATATGAAGTTAAAGATATAATTGAATGTATCAAATTTACAATATGAATTTAACAGATTTTCAAATTATGACCCATTATTACATAAACGATGATGATGATAATGAAAATTGGATAGTTGGTGTTTCTGCCCACGTGGAACTTCTAACCACTAAACATGAAAGTTTATTCTTATACTTGAAAACAGTGGTGTGACAAAGAAATACCCACTCAATGTCCACTTACAAGCTGTTTTCAGAGTTTTCAACCATATTTCTCACCACAGTGTTAATCATCAGATGGAGATTACTCAGTTTACTGGGAGTTGGATCTGTTGACATCCAAGCTCACAAGCTGTTGTGATAACACTTTTATGCCTTACATGTTGAGCATACATTCAGTAATTATAATATCTATTGAGGGGAACCCCCGCACACACATATACACACACACAAATGTAATCATAATCATAGAATTAACATCACTACTGGTTCTAGTATTATGGTGTATAGCAGTTCCACTGGGTCTGTTGGTGTTGCCGCATTCCTTGCTCAACTAGGGTATGTGAAAAATAAAAGAAATGAAAATGGACAGATGATAGATGACAAGAGACACTAGAACAGCTTCAGGTCTCCATTATAGATGTGTCACATGCTCATGAAAGAAGAGTGTGCTCTCGTGAAACTGCCTGAATCCCTGCCAGCTGCTCTGTGAACATGACCTCTGACCTGAGGGCAAGAGAGTTATCTGAACATAAATAAAAGTAGCAAATGTGTTCGTGTGAGTGTGTGTATGTGTGTATGTTTGTGTGTGTGTGTTTCTATGTATACGTGTGTGTGCATGTGTGTTTGTGTGTGCGTGTGTTTATATGTGTGTGAGCATGTGTTCGTGTGTGTGTGTGTCTGTTTGCGTGTGCATGTGCGTGTGTTCTGAAGCTTTACTTTGGTATCGGGCAACACAACAGCTGCAGATCCACAAAGTCCATGGATCAGATTTTTTCATATATGCTGGAATGGAAGGAGATCTGAGGAATTTGGTGGTCGAGTCAACACCTTGAACTCGTTGTCAAGTTCTTCAAATAGTCCTTAACAATATTTGCAAGGCTCTTAATCTTTTTTGAAAGAGGGCAATGCCATCAAGGTTAACTGTGTTATGGTCGTGCTTCATCGATATTTACACGACAGGTGTCAAAGTACCATGCACATGGATGCCAGGATTGCAAACAGAACATTACTAAGTGCATTACACTGCCTCTGCTGGCTCGCCTCCTGACGCCCTCTCTGCCCCAGAATATGAATTAATGAGAGAAGCAAAGTGATGTTATTGGCACAAATCTCCTCAGTAATGCGAATTATAGGACCTCTGCTTTTCCTCTTGTAAGATATTAGATATTTATGGGAGCCTTGTGTTTACAGTATGTTATGTAGTCAAAAAAGGGGGCTTTTGTTGAGGAGGAAAATGTTTTATTTGGAGAGCCATATTTGGCCCGAAAGCAGCTATGACTCTAGACATACGAAATACATGGTCTAGGTATGTAAGAATCATTGTTGTTATTGTTGCTGTTTTCTGAAAGGCAGATTAAGATGATTAACTAATTTATCCCAGAAACCTCGGCTGTACCCACTTTGGTCAGGTGGGGCAGCATCTGGCTACATATCCATTAGCCAGGGTGTGGTGTAATACAGAAATTGACCACATGGTGTCAGCAGTACACCAGAGGAGCAAAAATGAATGTTTTCTACTCGATCGCATCGATGTGTTACATGAGTGATATTATTTATCCAGTTAAAATATTCATTCACTCAGCAGAAACAAACGTAATGGCAGCTTATCTGCACACAAATATTGAGGATGAAAATTGTTATCCTTATAAGCTGTTTGTATATATACCCCACTTTTTACCACAAAAAGGGCTTATTTTGTAATAACGATTAAGTTACAAGCCAAATACTGCGCCCTCATTTAACGCTAAAGAGTAGATTGTATTAAACATCCAAATTTAAAACTGCAGCACATTGAAGATACATTGAAATCCCAGTTTGCCATTCAGCATCTTCTAGATGAGCTATAAATCCCCCACAAGACCAAGGCTATTCATCTAGTCTTAAGGGCTTTCCGCTATAACAAATTAACAATAATTAACACTGTAATAAAAGTTTATAATAGACCGGAGTTCACTTTCATAACGAGGCAACATTCAAATACAATTTAGGCTACAAGCTTTCAATTATAAAAGCTTTGATGATTATTTCGACGAGGCATTTTCAATACGTTGGGAATTGTTGATACAGCGTAACTGAAAGGGTACTTTTTAATTAAAAGAAATAAAGAAAAATGTTTAAGAAAATTAGCCCTGTTGTTTTTTTTCTTTCTCCCGATCATTGCTGGAGTCATCTCGTCTGAAACAACCTGCACCACAGGCAAGTTTCACGACCTAATAGACAGTTATTGGGATAAAAAAGCCAAGAATTGAGCGATTCAATTGAAACTGTGAAGGTGTCTTTCGGATTGCGGTGCAAAATATTTGCCAAAAACCGCAAATTATGGAGTCTGCGGCGCAATTCAGGTTAATTCACCATTTCCTTTTTGTCTTTTTCTGATGTCACTTCAGTAACTGTCAAATCGGTCAAATGAAAATGAACATACCTACAATTTTACATAATGGTCCAGCTGAATTTATTACGAAACTTTTAAAATCACTTGTACATTTACTGTGATTATTTTTGACGTATTTTTGTGGTCTTGTGTGAACATTAGCTAAGGATCGATGACTGAAATTGGTTGTACGGTCCTACATATAGATGATAATAAGAAAACAGTCAGTTTATCTTATCGTCCGTAGTTTTTTCTGGGCTACTGCATCAATGTAGAAATTATAAGATTAAAATCTAACTGTTTGGCTCTGCTAAATACAATTTGAAAGAATGTGCGTTGAGAAATAGGCTCACGATTTGTCACAAAACATACGTATTTATTCATATCCTATCATTAGTTAATACAGCAACTTATCCTTTTCCCTTTTGTCTGAACTCCTGTTCGGTTTTTTTTTTAATTCCTGATTTCTGTGGTTTGACTTTCCTCTTACGCATATAAACGCCTGTTGAATCTGAACTCGCAGCGAATTTAGAAAATGTATTCCATTTTATATATTCGACGTCTTATTGTCAACAGGTTTCTGCACAAAAGATAAATATTCTCTATTAAAGTTGTAGTGGAGCGGCCGGTGTGCCGGTTAGGGAGCGAGGAAGGAGGGAAGAGTGATTGATGGCACCTGGGTCAATCAGAAATAAGTGACTGCACCTGTTGGAGTGTGTGTGTGTGTGTGTGTGTGTGTGTGTGTGTGTGTGTGTGTGTGTGTGTGTGTGTGTGTGTGTGTGTGTGTGTGTTTCTGACAGGAACACTT
>CAAKHC010003896.1:2953-27030 GCA_901007825.1 Macroramphosus scolopax | reverse complement strand
TGATTCATTCTGGACACAGACAGAATTATCTAGACGGGATGGGCTGCACCCCAACAACAACGGGACAAAAACACTTACTCCAAATGTAATACATGTTATTGCTTTTAGCTTAAATTGACCCTTTTCCCAGCAGGACCACACCCAGCAGTCCGGCCCTGCTCTGCATAGCCAGATCTATGATAAGACGAGTCCTGCTGATGCTGAACATTATGTTTAGCTCTCAATCCCACTCATTCCTGTTAGGATCTCTAAAAGGCAGCCGGCTATACCGGAACATACTCACAGACAACTCAGAAATAATCTTATTTCTATAAATACTCCACCTGTTCTAAATTCTACGAAAGCAGTAAAACTACGTCTACTTAATGTAAGATCTCTTGTAAATAAGTCTTTTATCTGCCAAAATGTTGTCATGGACAACGCTATTGACATCTGTTCCATTACGGAGTCTTGGACAAATGAGGATGAATATGCCCCTCTCATTGAGTCCCCCCCCCCGGGTATCAACCAATGACAGGCCGAGGAGGTGGACCGGCTGGAATACACAGAAATCTTTGTAGTTGCTCTCCAGTCTCGCTCGGCTGTTTCTCCTCTTTTGAAAATCTGAGCTTTATTCTAAAAAATAAACTGCCAGTTCTATGCATTTTAATTTATAGACCCCCTAAACTTGCAACTATGCTATCTGTTATTATACTGCAATATGACAGAATTCTGATCCAGGGAGATTTTAACTTGCATGTGTGCTGCCCTTCTACCTAGGTAGGTAGGTAGGTAGATACTTTATTTATCCCCAGTTGCCTCTGATTTCAGTAAACTTGTAGGCTCCTTTAATGTCACCCAGTATGTGAAGCGACGCAGCCATGATGGGACACACTGGACCTTGTGCTCTCACATGGTGTCTGTGTGGATGATTTTAGTCTCTCTGACCACAATGCAGTGTTTTTTCAGGTACCGCTTCTCCCTCCCGACCCAACACCCTCAATGATTCGCTCACGGCCTCTAAATTCACTGTCTGTTCCCCGTTTTTGTGAAAGTTTTACCCACCAATATGTTACTGGACATGAACGAGGTGGCCTCTCTGTTGACGAGCGTATCAGTGTTTTTAACAGCTTGCACAGGCATTTTAGACTCTATAGCTCCGGTCAGATTTAAAACGCTGAAACCCTCTGACGCCTTGGCTGAATGAGGAAATAAGGTCCTTAAAGAGAGAATGTAGGAAGGCTGAGCGGCTGTGGAAAAAGGACACAAATTGTGTCTCCCATGCCTCCCTAAAAGTTTTAATGTCCTCCTACCAAACTGCAACCAAGGTAGCAAGACACACATATTTCTGAGTTAATTGCTAAAGAGGGAAATAATCCCCGAATCCTTTTTAAAACCATCAACTCTGTGATTGGTCCTCCCCCCCTGTCAGCCAGTGGAATCCTCCCCAGAGAAATGTGAAGAATTTTTAAACTACTTGTTAAACAAGGTAGCGGAGATTCGACAGCATTTTAACACTGATTTCATAGAAAGTGATGCTGATTGATGCCCAGTTTCAGCACAAACTCATTCCAGTGAGATCTCGTTCCAGTGACACCACGTTCACATCATCCACACAGACACCATGTGAGAGCACAAGGTCCAGTGTGTCCCTTGTCATGGCTGGGTCGCTTCACATACTGGGTGACATTAAAGGAAAGTGTTAATAAAGATGCCATCAACAAGGACATCTGTGCTCCACAGCTTTAGTGCTGTGATTCTTTCAGCACCACGGACGGACGGACGGACAGAGAGTGCTGCGGTTCATACATGACATAACTATGTTTCTTCGATATAGTTTTTGAGGCCCCGACAGCTGCAGCACGCAGCATAGCTGCTACAGCAAACAAGCACATGCTGCTGTAGCAGCTATGCTAGCATATTTATAATTAGCATGGAGATATGCTAATTCTATATTCTATAAGAATATCTTCATTCAGGAGTATGGTTGCTCAGGTTGTTGTTGTTAGTTATCTTTCTTGGTATGAACACACAGTACCAGTCAGATTGAGTTGACCGATTCAATAGAAGTAAATGAAGTTCAAAAACTTGGTGTGTTTCAGCTGTCAAGATGTGAGCGATGTCGCTGCGAGGCCAACAGAGAGGTGTACTGCACTATCTCAGACTGCCCGTCCACTCAATGTGTCAATCCCACATACGAGCCAAACCACTGCTGTCCTGTGTGTAAGTCTGGTAAGACTATTTTAAATGATGTCTTATACCATGGTCTGTTATAACACACTGATACTGCCGATACAAACAAATCCAACTGGTGTTTTGTACTGTGAAATGATAAGAAATCAATTTATAGAGGACAACTGTTCTCCAATCATGGAAGGTTCTGCTGTACAGCAGTCTGGACGGCCTCATCTCGAGGCATCATCTCCAAATGCTTTCTCTTTCCTCAATAGAAAAATAATTTAGTTTAACCGTTATGTTCAGCTGCATCTCACTGCAGAACATTTCATTCAGATCAGATTTACAGTCATTCAGTAACTACAGAGATGAGAAGCTCCAACAGCTTCAGAGAACATCAGCCCAGCTGTTTTTATGTAATCCAGCTAAATCAATATTGACAAATAAATAACCTCGTTGACGGTGGAAGAATTTGCCCTAATTGTTTATTGTTAATGTAGATTATTCAATGAATTAGTAGGCCAAGGCTGTTGCAGACCAATGGTTATGTATGGAAAGGGAAGGGACTGGGGGTTCATTCACATCTTTGTCAGGGAACTCCCGACATAGAAAAACTTAGAAAAGCTCATAAATAAGAAATATAACGCATGTTTTGTTTTTAACTCTCCACATTTAGCTTTAGATGAAATGTCCTTCCTGTTCGGTTCCTTTATTGACTGCCGTTGGTAATTGTCTCACAGTTAGCTGCCAAATAAAGCAATCCACAATGTGTCCAGTTGGAACTGAGAACAGCTTCATTGAAAACATCATGTGCTATCCTGCAAACACATGCTGGAGACGAATGTACGCTGTACGGATAGCTACAAAACGATCTGTTGTTTTCTCACAAAAAGACGAAAGAAATGTTAAATTACAGATTCCATTGTTTATTGTACACATTGGATGTGTTCATTAGTCAGCTGTAAAGGTGCTGCAAGTCATTGAAGTCAAGCTACGCCAACTGGCTGTTAGCTGGATCTAAATACATGACGGTGGTGGTCATTTACTAAATCTGCAATAATGCATGAATAAATTCATGAATTGTGTTTTTATACGATGACTTCTGGCAAATTACATTCATGTTCCCAAGAAAAACAATTGCTGCAAACTCCACTCTGCATCAGTCATTACTTAAACCAGGGGGGGTTCCTAGATTCAAACCCTTGGGGGTGTCAGCCCTGAAAGAAGATGTAACATTCATACGGTGCCTTGCAAAACAAAAAAAGTCATAGCAAAGCAGATATGAGGAGGAAACACAAATCTAATGTTTTACAGGTGCAACAGGCTTGTCTGAACCAGCGTCCAGTCCGTCCTGGTTCTTCTTGGTTCTTCTTGGCCTCGCTCCCCCTCTGCACTGACAATCACAAATATATTGGATTCAACTGGAAAATGTCCAGACTATTGGTGACATAGATTAATGTAGACGGAAGGTGGGAGAATCCACATTGGACAACCGTTTCTGATGTCATGAATTGGTGAAAAGTTGTCTGATGCTCTTGGTTGTACGTTATGAACGTAATCTGTCAAGTTAGTTTATAGTCGCTGATAAATCCCCTCAAATGTCCTCTAAAGCAACCCTTCAATAAATCCTTAAATTCTTAATATTTCGTCCATTTGTAAATCCATATCAACACATAAACATATCTCTATTCCTTAATATGGTTGTGCTTTGTTACTACACCCATTCACAGAAGAATCATGTTTGCAGCCCCTTTGCCAAAACAATCACATTTTATAGAGGGAACAGAATTCCCCTATAAATAAGCATTTCATGTTCATGCTTCACATAAACTGTGTTGCTAACACAGTGCCAAGCACGAACCTGCTATCTGCTGGTGTTTCGAAGAACTACCCCCCTGATGTGATGACGGTTTGTTTGTTCTGGAATCCTTTTGTATGACTTGCAGCCTTTTATCTGTTTTCTTATCTGTTCTATCTATTTGTTCATTCACATGGCACATCCGGCCCAACACTATTTGTATGTACTATTTTATACTGTAGATAATATTTACTTTTTGTTTTACTTTAACTGATGAACTGCAGCCTCCTGCCGGGGGGGGGATTTTTCAAAAAGTTTGTGGAAGTGGTTAGAGGGGTCGGTATTGACTTGCCTCAGGGTCCTGGAGGCACAGAAGTCCTGGCGAGACTGTAGAGAGCAGCCAGTTCCCCTCTGGGCAGAGAGAGCGATGCGCTGCAGTCTGCCCTCGGCCTTGGCAGTCGCTGCAACATAACAGATGGTGATGGAGGAGGTGGGGATGGACGATGGCGCTGTAGAAGTGCTCCATCATCAACACGGGCAAGTTGTACTTCCAGTGTTGCCGCAGGAAGTACAACTTGGTAACGCTTTTCTAAGTGAGGGACCTGATGTGATAGAATTATAATTATCATACAACACCTCACTATTTAAACCATACTGTATTTTAGCCAAGTGTAATCACAGCTTGACAAACAGGAGTTTGTCCAATTCTTTATGACAATGAATAATTTCAGTTCTACGGTTCATACGTTGATCACATCAGAGACGATTACACTTCACACACATCATAAACCCTTGAATTTAAAAATGGGTTATTGAAGTTGGTTCATAAATAGAAATGTTCTGCTACTGTTTTTACTGTTGTGTCAACCACAGCTCATCATTCACTTGTATTGCTTGTTACATATTGCTTGGATGTATCTGAGCAACATGTAACACCGGTTCATGCAGTGTCTACATGTGAATGTCTTTCTGCTCGATCGCTCCTAAAAAGCCTGAAAACACAATTAAAGCATTTCTGTTTATGAAAAGACTCAAAGCAAAAATAGCCATCCAATAACCTCTCGATGCACTTCCTAAAATTTCAAATGTAAAATTAATCACAAAGCAAACTAAGCTCTCTGACACTGTTCTAAAAACAAGGAACTGGCTTCTGTCTGATCTCAGACTCTCCCCCCTCCCTCCAGGTCCAAACTGCTTTGCTGGGAACACGGTGATTCCAGTGGGGGAGCATGTCACCATCGACCAGTGGACAGTGTGTTACTGCACCTACAGGGACAGGATGTGGCACAACCAGCCATATGCCACCTGCGAGCAACTCCCTCTGCCGAGCCCGACACCCGGCCCCCAAACTGGGCCTCCTCGGGATGAGGAGGACAAGGGGAGAGGGGGGAGAACATTCAACCCCAGACTGGATTTGATCCCATGAAGTGAATGTTTTGTGCACTATGTCTCATAGGCCGAGCTGATCTACAGCTTCAAGTAACTTCAGTTGCTTCACAAGCAATAAGGGGAATATTTCAGATTGACCCAACCAGTGATGTTATTTCAGAACCAGTCTGGCTCCAAGATGTTCAAACTGTATGATAATGTTCATCCTGGTTATGCAGGTTATAGATGTTAGTACCAGGTCAAAATGGCAACACCTTTAGGCACACACCTTAGTACAAGATACAAATCCAGCGAGGCCACTGTCTGTAATAAGTACTCTCGTACAGAGACTCTCAAGGGTACAAACTGTATTGTATATGATCCAGTTGTATTTGAAGCCTATCTGTGTTTTATTTTGGGACGCAGCTCCTCACTGTACAGTGTTTTTTTTGCGATAAGTCCTTTGTGTTGTGTTGTTTTGTGATCTGTAGCCTGGTTATAGTACAGTAAGTATATGTCCCGATGCCTATTTGATCATTGGATATGCCGAGGGCGTCATATAATCCACATAACTTTGTCAGACTAAAATATCTGTTGTGTATTGTGTCAAACTGCTGGGAAGCTCTGTGCTATACACGGTTGCTGAATTCCTTAATTGCAATTCTTGTAGTCTCATAGAGTTTTAAATGTTGTGCACATTTGTCTCATTAAATTGGTGCTCGGGTAGTAGATCTGATACCGGCAATAGTGTCAAGGCTATTGTGCCTAATCCTCCATCTGTGTATCTGTGCAGGGCTAATGTGCCTGGACTGTACACTGTTTAAGTGTCAAGATTACTGACAGACAGTAATAATGGTAGAAATGTAATGTTATGCTAGACATAACCTCTTGGCCTGCTGCAGTGGTGTGTGTGTGTATATGTGTGTTATAGGCCGAGAGACTGGGATCTCTGTGTAATTGTCAGTATTCCATATGGTTGGTTGGCTTCAGACGATTTGAATCCATCCACGCATGATGAATCAGCACCTTCTTAAAACTGTTTTTTATGAAGTTCACCAGCAGATGCAGAGTTGCTGTGAGACTTATCTTGATTGATTGATGTCTGTGTATCAGAAATTGAGATGACAATTGTAAAATGTTTACCAAATAAACAAGTGATGAATGAAATATGAGCACATGTTGTCTGTGCGCCCTAAAAGTGTTCCAGACACGACTTGAGATAAACATAAGAATTATAAATTCTATAACACCTTAGATAGTGACACTGAAAGCTAACCACAAACTACCCACAATTCAACAGTATAACTTTTCTTTGAAAGCAAAATGCAGATATTAAAGGTGGTTCGACTGAGTCCAGGTCCATTACCATGTATTGTCTTTAGTTTAAGACTCCATGACTAACTTGGGCGTTTATCAAGCTCACATTGTTAACTTTTACTAAAATTAAATCAATTAGATAAATATGACTTGAATCAGCCCAGTTCTGCTCCTCTAATGCCATTTAAATGTTTCAGTCTCTGTAACAGGTTGTGATGGTGAACGGTGTCGAACGCAGTACTAAGAACAGACAAGTCCTCCATCTGAAGCAGCCAGCAGGTCATTGGTGACGTCCACCAGCGTGTCTCTACATCCTGACAGGAAATCCTAATTTAAACTGTATTTAAAAAGTCACATAACTGTTAGGCGACTATTTTCTCAACGATCTTAGAAAGACAAAGGGAAGGTTGAATATGGGTCTGTAGCTTTGCTAAAGCAGCCGACCAACAGTGGTTTAACTCCAGCTGGTTTAAAGGACTGTGGTACTGGACAGGTTCATTATGCAGCACATACGTGCTGACTGAAGGAACGATATCCTCAAGCAGCCTAAATGCAGATCAGAGTTTACTTCTACGACAGCTGTGTGTAAACCAGCTCATTAATAGAGTTGCTGAGACTCCACCTCCTTGGTCTTGTCTTGAGGATGTTTTTTGGAGTGTCATATTAAGGAGTGGAGTCAGAAGCCAGGGTGCAGTCGGACAACCTTAAAAATATGATGATCTGATATTAGGTAATTTACTACAACTAACTTTTTAAGAGTCCACATTTAATCTGGTGTCTGTTTCTCAGTTTGTATTTATGGTTTTGGATTATTGACTGCGAGTCGCCCCTCCTCTCCTTGATGGTCTAAGGAGCCAAAATAACTATATTGTGAAGCCGATTTGTAGTTCAGATTCATACTCTTTTGAATAGAGCAGATACAGGGTTTTCAATCACTAATCCACCAGCTAATCCCCAGCTCTCTTGCCTCATCACTGCAGGTTATCCTATGTGTGACCTCATTCACTCCGGGGATGTCTGCTGGACGGCCGGCGAGTCTTGACGATGACGATGCATATATACATATACCAAAAACCAATTAAAAGGCTTAATCAATGATAAAATGAATGGTTTTATGTTAACTTTAGATGCCTGTTACACATGAACAAGAATGACAGAGTAGAAGTAAACAAAGCATAAGAGAAAGTGAAGACGTTTCATCTTCAAGTTTGTACAACAAAGTCCAGTTGTTCTTTTCAGGTGATCGGTTCCTGCACACAGGATGCTCCACTTAGTGCAAAGTACTAGTTTATACTAGTTGAGGTGTGGGTTCTGAGTGTATAGATGATAAAGATGATGCAGATAAAGCCCTGTGTCCTGGTCGGGGTTTGGGTGCTTTCCATGGCCCACCTGGTTGCCATGTGACGACTCACTGTCACACACAGTCCTGAGAAAGACTGTGTAAGCAGAAAAATGGATGATTCATACACTGCCTGGACTAGCAGATGGTTCAGTACATACACAATCAGAGTGCATAACAGTTGGCAATTTTCACCTCCTGCATAAATTTACATGGGAAATTCCTTTTTAAAGCACACACTGTAAGTCAAGGAGCACAGCATACAGCGCTACAAACATTCCATCAGTTATAATTAAGAAATGGTAAAATAATTTGTGAAAGGCCTTTTAATCACTTTAAATAACTCCTGATTTGTTTTTCACAAATTTATGATTATTTATAAGTGTAACACATTTAACGTCCAAACTCAAAGAAATTAGGCTGAAGGCAACGATGAGGGGTCAAAGTTGTCCAGCATATCCGTCACCACAGCCGCTTGGTCTGAAGGTGGACGTTCGCTGGGGTTGTTTATTTTCTGTTTCTGGTGACAAAATGAAAAAGGCAGTTTGGTTGTTTTGGTTTATTGATTCATGAGGTGATTTGGTCTCTAAGAAATGTAGTAATCCTGTTCTTCCGAAGGTGTAGAGGTTTTCCACAATTCTCCTGTAACAACCTGTCCTGTTTCAATCAGATCAAACCGCTGCTCGCCAGGGGTTGAAAGGTCGTCCACTGCGGATTATGTACGTTACCTGCTTTTCCCGATGGTTTCCTGAGTGTTTTATGCTCACCTGTAATGGTATCACACATTTTCCAAAGATCTTCAAAGTAAAGCCAATAGAAGCCAATCCTGAGGATGCTTCAGTTGATTCAGAATGCTGCGGCGTGGGTATTGACAATAACTAGAATGATAATCTTTCTAACATTAGCTTCTCTGCACTGGCTTTCTCTCAAATCAACAGTGGAATTTAAGATTATTCTTCTCACCTACGAAGCCCTGAATAGTCAGGCAACTCCATATCTCAAAGAGTTCGTATTATCCCAATAGGACACTTCACTCCCTTACTCGTGGTTCCTCTGGTTTACAAGGGTACAGAGAGGCAGAGCTTTCGGCTATCAGGCTTCTCTCCTGTGGAACCATCTCCGAGTTAAGACCAGACTTAAACCTTTCCTTATTAATAAAGTTAGCGCTGACTCAGGCTGATCCTGAATCATCCTTTATTTATCCTGCTGGGGGGACTTCTTTCAGTATGCATTCATATCCTATTGATGTAATTATCTCTTCTCCCTCTTGTAGTACCACTTAGCCACATCTGCAACTTGTCTGCTGTCCTCTTGGATCTCCATTCTTCTAATACATTTCAAAATTCCTGTATCAATATTGTGTCAGTCTGTATATTCTGTGTTGTTGTTGGTACATCTGACATCTATTGCTGGTCTGTCTGTCCGTACTGGGCGAGGAATCCCTCCTCTGAGGCTCTTCCTGAGAGATTTTTTTCCTCAATCTAATTGAGGGTGTAAGGACAGGGTTTCATACTGTACTTATTGTAAGGCCCATCAAGCTATTTTATTTGTGACGTGCCCAAGAAGGCAATAAGGTCATTTCATTTGTCCAAATATCTTAGTGGAATCAAGTTCCCCAAACAGGATGAAAGAAATAGAAAACAACCACTTGCCAATTGATGAGATCCAGCAGAATGGAACGATTACAGTACTGTAATACAACACTTTATCTAAGTTTACCTGAAAGTGCCAGGTGAGGGTGAAAATGAAAATGCGGAGGCAGTGACTTGATCGCTGTTTTTATTGAACACTAAAGTGGTTTAGACTTCAGATCAGGCTATGCTGCCGGCATTGGAGGCAATCCTGGGCCAAAGGTCAGCGCATTCTTTGGCCACTGGGCCTGTGATGGCCGAACCTGCAGACACGGATGGAAGCAGTGCTTTTATTAAAAAGTAGCAGAAACACTGATATTTGGTTGCATGAGAAGGCTGAAGCTTGTCTCATCACTGATTGAGATCAGTCAGCAACTGTTGTGCTGCAGTCTCACCCACACTGATGAGCTCAATATTCCCTTCCACGACAACTCACACAGCCACTGACTAGACAGAGCAAGTGCTTTAGGAAGGGGAACATGATATTAACTTCTTGATATGCACTACAATATATGCCATGTCATAATTATATTATAGACTCATATGTAGTGTTCCCTGTATTTTAGCTAACATGGCATATTTAACAATGGGGTTTTCTCTGAAGTTAAAATTACTTTAGCCCATGTCTTTAATCAGTGGTCTGAAATAGTCTTAAATTCACATTGCAATTACAATAAACATTTTATCGTTCAACAATAAGCAAATGACAGAAGTAAATTACATGACAGATCTAGTTTCAATGGGTTACAACAAACAGCATCATTGCAACTTAAATAGCAGCGCCTGCATTGATAACTCTTTAATGTATTGCAATTTCAATGTTCAAATTAACCCATGACATCTGAACACATCAGCTGATCAGAATCCGCCAGGAGGGATCAGCCATGGTGATGCTAACTGTTCATTTCTACTGAGAGACACCTCTCGTATTCTGGCTTATGCTCAAAGACCTAAAGTGTTATCTCCTTTATTTTTAAAGAGTGAGAAAAAAAGACTGCGGAATGAGTTTTAAGTCTCCTTTTGTTTTCCCCCTGAAAATCCAGGTCTCACTTTACATTTGGGCAGCTGGATTGGAATTTGTTGGGATGATGAGTTAAGCATTTAAAGAAAAAACAAACATTTCTCCCACTCTGATGTCATCCCCTCTAGCCTCTTTGTGATCTAGAATGGGAGTTAGCTCAATATATTTCAGGGAGAAAAAATATTGCAACTTCCAAGTTGTTGAAATTGCAATATTTTCTTGCCGTAAAGTAAATTGAGCTAAACCCCAAGTTGTTGAGATCTTCCAGCCCTCCCCCAAATTTGAATCAATAGTTTGTGTAATCCTGGTAATATTTAAAGAAATAAGTACGTGTGAAAACGTTCAAAAGTAACAATCATCTATCATCAGATAAAACATGAGCCTCCTTTGAGGCAGACAAGCCTGTTGTAGCATCATACAAAACCCACCTTTCATTTCTCCTTTATTGTTTACTATGACACCTGCGTTGTCTTCAAAGTAGAGAAAAACACCATCTTTTCGTCGATATGACTTCCGCTGCCGTATCACCACCGCAGGATGCACTGTGGAGAGGGGATGAAGTCAATTCAACATTGGACCAACACCTTTCTGGTTAGGCAGGCTAGGTTTACACTACCAGGCTGAATTGGCTGAAATCAGATTCTGCCATTACGTGATATGATTTTCTTCCAAAGCATACATCCTAAAACCTCGTCAAGGCATTGGGATTTTGGGCAATGTAAATTGAGTTTTACTAAAATAAATAGTTTTAATAGATCAAGGACATTCCCTGTGCCTCCGGTTAATTGCACCACTCCGGAACCCCAGACTTTATTATGAGAGTATTTGTGAGTTGGCTGAAGCTTGTCTCATCACTGATTGAGATCAGTCAGCAACTGTTGTGCTGCAGTCTCACCCACACTGATGAGCTCAATATTCCCTTCCACGACAACTCACACAGCCACTGACTAGACAGAGCAAGTGCTTTAGGAAGGGGAACATGATATTACCTTCTTGATATGCACTACACTTCTCATAATTACACTACTGACTCAGGATCCTTCATATTGCCCCATCTTTACATAACATCACTGCAGCACTGGGGTTTTCTATACCATTAAAAAGACTTCAGCGCAGCGTCCAATCAGCTGTCCTTCCTCATCCCATGAACGACTGAAATATCCTCAATGCAAAACAATAACGTTTTTTTATTTCCATTTTGTCTTAAACTTTTTAAGTTCAACTTTCATAGAAAGGGTGTTTCTGCATTATGATTTTATTCAGAGAGGGAAAGAAACAAGAAATACTGTCATTGGCCTTGTGTAAATAATTGAATTTCCCTTCATTAGTCGCAGTAAAGGCTTGAATTGTGTATTATTTGCAGGTCCGTGTAGAGTAACTTGCATGGATTAATTCTTTATAGGGATAATTTTCTTAGCCACTTAAGGAAATGCTGTAGTCAGAGCAACTTGGAATATAATATTGGCAGGTGAATATCACCAGGTGAATGGAATAATATTTCAGGGCGAGCGTAAATGAAAGCATGTTTCTACTTTCTGGTTACAACTCCTAATTTTTCAGACCACTCAATGGATGATGCTGAACTCTGCTGGATGTAACATTAGCACTGCTGCAACAGAACCACTGTGTTGGACAAACTGCAAGCCTCACAAGTACAGGCAGGTATCGTCTGTCCTGAGCCCACGTGACGTCTGTGATGCTAACCATTCTAATTCAATTCAATTAAATCTTTAATACAGGCTAAGAGTGTCATAAGGAGACTGGCAGTGCAGAACATTCAGTTTTGAGTATCCCTCCAGCTGATTGAATCTAGCGACAGCCCACCTGACACATCACTGAAAGACTGAATTGATTGACCCGAGTTCTGTCCAAACAAGTAAGGTTGTCTTACCCTTCCTCTAATCTCCGTAGGCTACAGTGTTTAAACAAGGAAAAATACGTTCTAGAACGAGTAAGGGATCAGTACATCCCTAAAAAAGTTTTATACTAGAAGCCTACTCCAAGACGTTCTATTACAAATATGGGCCATCGCAGAAAAACCCTGTCACTGATTATTGGTACTTTGATTATAAATACGGACGCACCAGAACGTTCAGTCAAGATGCAGGAACATATGAAACCAGCGAGCCTCTGATAAATACAACAACAACTTTAAAAATAATAAAACATTTGATATTTTTGAGGGTCATATCAGTGACTCCTTTGAAAGGCATCTGAATGTCAACCAAATTATTTCTGTATGCATAAGTGTGTATTTAGCAATTCCGCAGGTCCAATGCTTATAAAATAGTTAATGTGGGTGTCCAGAAAAGGTTTGAATATCCCTGATCTAGGGAAAAGCAACAGGCAACACTCACCCTTCTTCCTGAGCTCTGGCTTGCCTTTCTTGACTGTTGCCATCACCATATCACCCACTCCTGCAGCAGGCAGACGGTTCAGACGGCCTTTGATGCCCTTCACTGAGATGATGTACAGGTTCTTGGCACCTTAAGGACAAAGGAAGAATGTCATAATAGAAAGATGATAAAGAAACTGGATAAGTTGTGGTGTTTAGTGTCCAACCGATATGGCGTTCTTTTTTATATCGGAATTCATATCGTATCGGTGAAATTTGTCTCGATGTGAACATTTTTGTTTTATGTGCCAAACTGTGATGCAAATGGTGCTGGTATTGGTGGTGTGTCTGTGTCACTCCACTCTGTTTCAGTTGCGTCTGAAATGTAGTGGAGTAGAAGTAAAAGTATTGAAAATTGGAAATACTTAAGTAAAGTAAAAATATGTCAAATGTTTTGACCTCCAAGCAGCTTGACTGACAGGTGAAATAACATTAAGTCTTGAATACAGACATCGGTTTAATAAAGCAGCTGTCTGTACTACTGTCATTGGGACTGGACCAATGATAATCATATAGGTGCAAAATCTTTGCCGCACAGAAAAGGCCTGTTTTCATTCCAGTAAAAAAAAAAATCATATCGGTTGCATGTCGGTTATGGCCCCCTCTCAAAAATCGGATATCGTTATCGGTCGGACACTAGTGGTGTTCCTGCTTCCACACAGAGTTGTCAGCTTATGTCATCACCAATTGAGGTTGGCCACATTGTGGAGCTGCCGTCTTGCAGCCCCATCGCACAAAGGAGCTTAATCTTTCAATGAAATCTCAGCGGGCCACTTAGATAAACTGGGATTCTCTTTCACCCTCCTTCGTCCAGGTCTCATCATCTCTTCTCATTTAGCTTTTTAGAATAATATTGTATCAACTGCTACATCTTAGGAACTCGGGGCACTATCAGCTATGATACTTGACGGATTTTACAACATTTCCAGATTTGGGCACTTGCACCAGGTGAATTTGTAACAGAAACAGACTATTTTGGTTCGCACCCTTAAGCCCTGACAAATGAGAAAATATTTTATTTGAAATATATTTCATCATTTTAATGGGATTTCGTCATGCAACTAAAAAATGTGTATAAAGTTAAGACACGTTATTAACATTCACTTTGGGATATTACTATTGGATTTCAGAACATTATTAGAGCCCTGGTGGTCCCGCTGACATTTAACTCTTCACTGATTGCATTTCAGACGTTTCTCCAAAGGAATGATAGTTAATGGTAGAAAGAAATATACGTCTCACGTAATAAATTCACTACTGAACTACTTGTTGGGAGTAGTTTACTAAAATTCAGCAGTTAATGCCCTACTATCTGCAGATACAAATACCATGCCCATCTTGAGAAGGAGATTAACGTTCAACTAACGAATTTGCAAATTGAGCTCTCCTGGATTGAGAAATAGTCCTGCGTAAGAGTGAGAGTATTTTTGAGTTGGCTGAAGCTTGTCTCATCACTGATTGAGATCAGTCAGCAACTGTTGTGCTGCAGTCTCACCCACACTGATGAGCTCAATATTCCCTTCCACGACAACTCACACAGCCACTGACCAGACAAAGCAAGTGCTTTAGGAAGGGGAACATGATATTAGTCTGTGCTTTTTGAGCGGGAGAAGACACTTGTCAAGAACATTGTGAAATGCCAGCATCAACCAATGGCTTTATCGAGGTCTCACTCCAAGTCCAGCACATTTCTCGCTTGCACGTCTTAAACAAACTGTCAACACGCCAACTTAAGTGCTTATTTATAGTTCTCCATTTTCAATACCACACAAACGCAAGATTGACGCCAGATAAAAATAACTGAATTAAAACATTTATCCAGGTTTAGCGACCTTCCTGGTTTACTGCAATTTACTACGAAATGCACAATTTTTACATTTTTATTATTTATTCTTTGTGAATTCATCTTTGCTTGCTTCTTGTTTGTTTTTCAGTTCATGTCAATTTATATATATAGTAAAATCTAAACATGAGGGCACTTTCCATACAGAGGTCTAGATTGTACGCCAGCTTTAATAAATTGGTTGGTTCGGGTGTACCTGTGTTGTCAGCGCAGTTGATAACTGCTCCCACTGGCAGACCAAGTGAGATGCGGAATTTGGCTCCGGAAGATCCACCACGTCCTGTAAGATGACAGCAACACCCATTAATTACTGTCACACCTGCCTGTACCATTTCAATCACAATACATCAGACCACAACTTTACCTTTACTTTGTACTTCATGTACAATTGGAGACCCGTATTAGCATTTAACATTTAGTTCAAACCACTTCCAACTTCAGTTTACTAAAATTCAGTAGTTAATGCCCTATTATCTGCGGATCATGCTCATCTTGAAAAGGAGATTTACGTAAAAATAACATGTATGCAAATTTAGCTCTCCTGGGTTGAGAAATAGTCCTGCATAAACCGAGTGTCTGCTTGCACTCAGTCATGCAAAATAGCACAAAGCAAGTCTCTGCCTCTTCACTGAAATAAGATATTGCCTAAATGTTGACATAGCTTTTCAAAATTGAATATGAGAGTATTTTTGAATAGGCTGAAGCTTGTCTCATCACTGATTGAGATCAGTCAGCAACTGTTGTGCTGCAGTCTCACCCACACTGATGAGCTCAATATTCCCTTCCACGACAACTCACACAGCCACTGACTAGACAGAGCAAGTGCTTTAGGAAGGGGAACATTATATTAACTTCTTGGTATGCTTAAGGTGATTAATATGATATTGGTACTGGAAAGGTAACATATGAACAGACTCAGCCAAATTGAGAAACACCAGATAAGATACACTGGCATTAAATTGTCAGAGTCCTTTACTTTGGATAAAGCCCAGGAAGCTGAAAGCTGAATGTCTTGACTTGGAAGATCTAACAGTTTGGGCACAACATGTCACATGAGTTAAATCTAGTGGTTAATTCATAAATGCATTGTTACAATGCTATGGTCATTTACAAGCCATTTTGAGTGACTACTAGCTATGCTAGCGATGAGGCTAGTAATAGTTTTGAACACTTGTGTTGTGCCAGACCCGTGGTTCGTTACAGTTGGTTTGGATGTATTTTCATATAAAGAACGTTAAACGGCACCGAGCATTTCGTTCATAAACCCACGGGACCTTAAACTATCATGAGAACCAACAGTTTAACGCCAATAAAAACAGCAAACTAAAATGTTCGACTGCTTGCTTACTAGCTTCCTGCCTACATGGCGCTGCCGCCATACTTTCATTCCGCCAACAAGCATGGTAATGCTATCATTATTAAAGTAAACCGTTTGTGGTAAATGGAAATGAATCAGTAAGAAATGCTGTCGGATCTGTATTATCTTAAAGTAAGACATTGCAGGACTCGGTGTTCCCGAAATATAGCAGATGAATGTGGATTTCAAGGGATAGCATTCTTACCTCTTTTGGACATCGCTGCGGTTCGGAAAGAGAGAGGCCGCGAAAGGAATTGTGGGACATTAACTTGAACAGATGTACATCCGGGTCATGGCGAAGAGCTGCGATGCATTACTTCTCTATCGGAAACGTTCATAGTATTTTGTGTTATACTCATGTGGAATCTTTATATACCAATATGTTTTCATGGATTATGTTAAAATGTTCTATTCTATTATCTATCAAAAATTTAAAAAAATGTTTAATGTGTGTATACTAAAATAAAAGCCATCAAAAGGAATTTTGCTGTGGGAAGTGACAATCATTTGTTTATTTCGTTGCAAATACTCAAATCTATTCATATCGACAATATTCACACGTTATATTTTATAAATCACTAACTTATTCAAACAACACACTGACACGTTGATATAAGCCGCCTGTTACTACACTGAGTTTAGCTTCCGATGTGGGAGCTAAGGGGTGTGGCGTGTTGAGTGTCCCACAGATTACCTGTCGGAGGAGACTGTGAGTGATTTTAAGGTGTGAAGGGTAATTTTGTATGGCGCGTGAATAGGGCCAAGGATAATCTGTGTAAAGCAGGGGCGTCCAAACTGCGGCCTGTGATCCATTTTTAATTGGCCCGTAGAAAATTCTAAAAATATAATGGAATATGGCCCGCACATGGAATTTGCGCTTGACTGTATTGTATTTCTTAGTTTTAACACTAGATGGAACTACTGTCTTTAATGAGGCAGCTTCTCCACTAAACACGTCCCACACTGGTACCGAGCGAGAAGAGAAGGTTAATCAACCGGCAGCTGGCCTGCTAACTAACAACTGGATATTTCCCGTCCTCACTGACCACTTTCTGGTTGAGGTTCAAGGAAACGGTGCTGTTACAGTTGCTTCATGTATGTATGTTATTGATTTTATGGTCTTTGGAACTGTGTATTTACATCACGTTGGTCAAATGCTGTTTATTTTTCAATTGTTTCATTAATTAAATTGATTGGAATTTAGACGTCTGATTTTCAAAACAGGATGCCTATGTAACTCAAAAATTCAACCTGCCAGGCTGCACCTAGAACCTGATAATTATGACAACATTAAGTGAAATGCTGCCTTGCATTAGTAAAGTCTGGTACTGCATCGAGCACTATGATATACTGTCAAACAACTACACTATCAACCAATGTTCTACGGTCTCAGCATCATAATTTCTCGTATAATAAGTCATCATACGAGGAAATTCTTTTTAAAGTAAAGCATGTGAACATTTTAGGTCTAAAAGACAAAAAATCACAGGAGCTCCATATCAAAATGTTTTTTTTTATCAGGGGAAAATTCTTGAAATCCGAAGTCTACCGGCTAATTTGTATGACTGTTTAGAAAATGTGTCGTCTGCCTATAACTATCATAGTTAAAGAAAACACAAATACCTTCACTTTCTATAGCTTGGACTGACAGCCACTGGGGCGCTGAACTCAAGAACACTGGCTCCATCTAGTGGATTAGATGCGAAATAGAAGCTCCCGCAAGAACCTGGACCACTTAATTTCGACTTGTATAAAACGTTACTGCCTTCAATAAAGCAAAAAAGATTTGTGACGTTTTATATTTATTTGTGGCTACACCTACACAAATGAAACTGCATACAATTTGGATTTCACAGTTTTTTTTTCCTCATCTGGATCACAATATTTTGTTCCCATCCACTTATTTTCATTATTGCTACAAAGTACTGCTATTACCATTGTTTCAAGTATCTTCTTGCTAGTGTGTTGCTATAAATCATAATCTTTCACTAGGACACAGGGTGTCATACAGATTATAAAGCCCATTGACATCTTTTATTTGTACTTTATCCTTATAAAGTTGATTTGAATTTAGTTCATTTTCTTGATGTTCTGTCCCAGGGAGTTAATTGAAATGTAATCATTTGGTGACAGCCATATATATATATATATATATATATATATATATATATATATATATATATATATATATATATATATATATATATATATATATATATATATATATTTAATGGACATAAGCTAATGGGCACATGTAAATTGGAAATAGGTCCAAGGATTGAAGGTTGTAGAACACTGGGCGACGCTGTAAGATGATCTGAGGATCTACCAAATGAGACAAAATAGTCTCTGTTGGGATGTGGGACATGAGCTAATTTAGGACTGAATTATAGAGACCAAAACAGGGTTCAAGTATGTATATTAGTATATTGTGATCTACCATAATAGCCCTCCTTCTTTTCAATAAAAGTCATAAGCCTTCCATTCATGGAGTCTGTCCGTTTCTTAATCTGTTGACGATTTTGTGCGGCAGCAACCACAGCAACCACAGCCTCCCTCCTTCACCGTAAATCTGAAGAAGGGTTCACAAGTTCTCAATAGGGTTTAGGTCAGGTGAGGGAGGGGCCTTGTCATTATTCTTCCATCTTTAAGGCCTTTACTGGTGAGCCACGCAGTGGAGGACTTCGATTCATGCGATAGAGCATCGTCCTGCATAAACATCATGGTCTTCTTGAAAGATCCAGACTTTTTCCTGCATGACTGCTTGAAGAAAGTGTCTTCTAAAAACTGGCAGTATGTTTGGGAGTTGATTTTGAGTCCATTTTCAACCAGAAAAGGTCTAACTAGCTCATCTTTAATAATACCAGCACATACCAGTACCCCACCTCTGGCGTCTGAGTCCAAGTGGCGCTCTGTGCCTGTTACTGATCCAGCCATGGGCCCATCCATCTAGTCCATCAAGAGTCGCTCTCATCTCATCTGTCCACAAAACCTTTGAAAAATCTGTCTTCAGATATTTCATTGGAGGATAAAGGGTTCCAGGTAGCGTCACGTTTGGTTCTTCTCAAGTCTTTGGCAGTTAATTTGTATTTTTTTCTCAACATGTTTCTTGCAAACCTTTTGACTATTTGCAACAAAATGTTTGATGGTTCTGTGATCACGCCCCTTTAGCTTAGCAATTTTAATAGTGCTGTATAGAAATGAATAGAAAGCCTTTTCAGAATCAGTTAAATCTGTTTTTTGGCCCATTTTGCCAGTGGAAAAGAAGCTGCCTTATAATTATGCACACCTAGATATAGAGTGTTGCTCTCCTTAGGCCACACCCTCCCTCATTACACAAATACACATCAAATGATATGCTTAAATCCAATAAGCATTCAAGTTTATACAGCTTAGAGTTGGAAAATGTACATAAGAAGTATGCCAAACAATTGCGCACACAGTGTCATTGTTTCCTGTTTGAACCTGTTGAGGTGTCTGAAGTTTCGTCACCAATCTTATAAATGGTTAGTTTCGATGCTGGCCTGGCCTTTGGGAAAGAAACCTGAGAGCAGTGAAATATTTACTATCTGTTATACATCATTACCCAGGAAAGTAAAAACATTTTTAAAGGAACTTTTCGGCAGCACATCAACGTAGATTGTTCGATTTCAGTATAATATTTTTCGAAGAACTAGTTGGTTTATCGCATCAAAATGAGGCATGTTAACCGCAATGGATCTAGATAAATGCTGAATTTGGCGAGAAAGCATTGTTAGTTTACCTAATCTTAGGATATTTTCTGATAAAGAAGCAAAGTCATTGCAAGACATAGTGGAATGCAATTTCAGAAGAAATTATAATTGAGGGTTGATGAATTAACTTGCATTATGCTCCAAATTATTAATCTGAGACGTTGTGTATTGTCTTGCATTTGTCAGTACACCACAGACAAGTGAGCTGCGGTGAAACCTGTTTTTTGTTTTCCTTTAATAATGAGTAATAAGCTGCTCTTACCTTACAGAGTGCTGTCCCATATGTTTTTAGATCTAAGTGAGACTCTTCTGGATGGAGTGACACCTATTCCTCTTAAATTTTTGTGATGTTTACTTTAATTTCCTTTTACCATTGAGATGATCAAATGGAAGTATATCATAATAGGAGGAAAAAAGTCCTTTTAAAATTAACGTCAGCCACCGTTTCTCTAGTGCCATCCCCAAATTACACAGAAAAAATATATTGCAGAACTTAAAATAAAACATAAATATATGATTCTAAGTATAATTTCAGACAGTCCATTTATATAAAAAAAATTACAGGTACTCATTAATTATTTTAAAAATGTTGAAAATACACATAAAGTTGCATTACAAATGAGGATTGAAGGATTTAAGATGGGGGTGCAGAAATAAAGATTTCTCATGAATCCAAAGCAAAGAGTAAGCATTGCTAATAGCAGATTATGAAAAAGTAGGAAAGAAACTGGGTTTAGATCTTCTCATTTAAGTGTACATTGTTGCATGACTTTTTGATTTTTTGTTTTTACGAACATGTGAAATATATTAAAAACTGCATAGCAGGAACCCACATGGAGTGAAGTGTAACAGTCCCTTCATAAACTGTCACAATCCATAACCGTACTGCAGCTCCTGTGGATGTGGTAGACAGAGTTGATGCTGCCAATACACAACGGAAACAACACATACAAATTTTCATGCACCTTTCAACCAATATATCACATCGAGAATTTTCCACATCATAATATGCTAGATTCATTGCCAGTTGGGCTGACCGAGAGCAGTCACATGAGGCTTATAGCTCCAGTACAGTTGGGATTCTTCCTTTCTCAGTCAATAACTCTCTGAAACTCCCTCAGTTCCATTTGTCCTTGACACAAATGTATATTTTCTGCTGAAGAGTTTTATTTCTTGTTTCACTCATCTGTTTCTATACTGGCTGCTTTTATTTATAAAATGAACAACTACAGAAAGTGTCTTCCAACCTAAAGAAATCCTCTGTAATACCTCCATCACCACTATTCATCACAAAGAGATGAAACATTCACAGCTCAAATCAGTAGTGACTTTGTGAAAACTTCTCCACAGCCAAATACAGCATTACACAACTGTTTTCACAGGCTGACGATTATTGGTGTCAGCAATGTTCATTTAATGTCACAAAATCCAAGCTTTGCTAACAATATAGCAGTTTCACTGAGTAACCATGTTGTAGGAAATGGTGCATGGATTTAGACATTGTAGAGACCACACCCAAAAAATCTTACTGTGGTGATGAAAAGATTAGGATTTCTCTAGATTTTTACCAAACTGATGAGGGACTTCACAATGGAACTATTCAGCTAGGGATTTTACTATATGTTCTTCTCCAATAAGGACAAAGAAGAACAATCGTTATGGCTTTGTTGTATGTCATGTTCAGGCACAAGCCCAAAGTTTTTGCACGGGCAATTACATTCACAGGTCATGTTGAGCTACAAAATTGATTTGGTCATGGAGAATATTTCATCAGGCTGTGTTAAAGTTACTGAATTAGAATTTCATCAATGTAGTTATTTTGGAATCATGTTGTTCTGTTTGTTTAAATTAAATCACCGCAAAATCTAAATAGATAAATAACAAAAATAAATAAATGAGCTGTGTGTGCCTCTGGTTGTTCTGGGTTTTTTTTTAAGGCAGCTAACCCTAACTCACTTTTTCCATGGTGGAGGAAATTGAAGCGACAGTTCAATTTGTCGTTTTTATTGCTGACACACATCAACAAGAATATAAAAGTTAAATATTATTTCACTTCAATATTATGAATAGATTGATTGTTGAACTAATCAACAGTGCTGTTAAGTTTTTAAAACACAAGTAAAGAAAATGACAAATTGAAAAATCAACACTATTCATAAGAGAGGCCGATTGCACTAATGTTAAAAAGCTTTGGTCTACATTTAGAAATGAAAATGGCAAAGGCCCATTTCCTGCAACATCTTTTATTAGTGTCTTTGTCTGTATCCTTGCTACCTGTCCTCACAGCAGTCCAGGCCTCCTCATGGCAAATTTTCGGGTCATCATTATTATTTTACTGCATACACAGGTTGCAGTAAAACTATGAAGTTGTTTTTAAAGATCCTGTTTTTTTATTCCTCAAATGACATGTACATAAATTCTATGAATTGTGATAGTGGTAGTTGCTTCGCAGCAGGTTGACAACATGATGTTTAATAGACTATAAACATTTACCAGATTCTTCATTGTCTCTCTCATTTCCAGTCCCCAGTTGTTGTGTGCTCGTCTATACTTTTGACATTTGGCCATGTCATCCTCTCAAGCAGGGGTGGGGCAATTCATTTTCTCAAGGGGCCTGATGTTAGGGTTATTGTGCAGGGCTGGACCAATAAGCTGAACTCAATTCTACCTAATATTCATTTTATCTCTAAACAAAAAGCATTTAATTATGTATGTATTGTATTACAACTAGGCTATGAAAATCAGGTGCAGACGTAGTAAAAACATCTACTTCATCAACATTCACAAAAACAAATTTGAAAATGAGCAGGTTTTGGAGTATTTTAAAGACTAGCATTAAATTAACTTTCTGTAAAACATATACTGTATATGTTACATATTCCGAAACAGTAGGTGGCAGCATCCACCGTTAACGTTGGTTTGTATTCTTCCAGAAAATTGAAGAACAAGAACAAAAAGAAGAAGAAGTAGAAGAGAGAAGCCGCAATCAGCTATTTACAGATCTTAACTGTCAGTAAGTGAACTCACCGTCCTCTCTAATGTTGCTGCTTGAACTCAACTTTTCAGTAACAGTAAGCCATTAAACCTCATTTAAATTTTACAAATAATTTACGAGCCTCAGTAACTGTCAGAGGTGACGTAAGCTGGCTCTTGAGTGACTGTTTATTACAAAGAAATAAGTCCATATATCTTGATTTTGTTTCCTTTTTAATCATGATCATCAATGTTGCGAGATAACGTTAGAACGGATCAGTGCCAGTAATAACAGCTAAAGTATCACATTTCTCTCCAACGTGGGGAACGTGTAGAATTGGTAAGCAAGTAATCCTGAGTCTTTATTACTATAATTCTTCACGACGCGGAAGTTAGCTTCCAATCCGGCAGTGGGAAGTGTTGCAGCAGCTTCTGTGGTGAAAGCGTGATTGACGTTTTAATTAATGCTTCACTGTCTGTAACAACCCCCGTACCTGGACAGGTTAACCTGGACGAGATTATCACAGGATTCATTGACAGACTTTGACAGATATGTGAAACCTTTATTTGATTTTTGAAAATGAGTGCATAGAGTTTGACCAGGTTTCACAAATCTGCAAATGTTGTTTTTTTCCAAAACGTTACCCTCTGTGATATTCTAGTAGAGCATTGACTCGTTTTTGAGCACGATCTGGTCTAATGTGGTCCAGATGCAAACAAACACGCCTTCAAAACAACAGGAGAATCAAGTTAGAGAATCCGTCTCTCAGTGTTATAAATTCAGATACCCTCAACTTTCACCTTCGCTTCTGAATCGAAAGTTAACTTAAGCGTTGTTTGTTTTTCTTTGTTTGTCGGCACATAACCACATTTTAGATAAGAAATTATTAAATTATTATTCATTCGGAAGTCTGTAATGTGAATTACTGTTGACTCAACTAATCTGGACAGTAACTAATCAACTAGTGGATATGTCGATACAATACAGCTTAGGTTATTTGAGTGCCTTTGTACTGTAACTGTAATGTAATTTAACTGAAAATGAAAAGAAAGAGCCCCATTAAGTCATTATTCATTTGCATGCAACACACACACACACACACACACACACACACACACACACACACACACACACACACACACACAC
>CAAKHC010003895.1:19633-30761 GCA_901007825.1 Macroramphosus scolopax | reverse complement strand
CCTCCTCCCGGCACAGGTGCAGCAGCCAGTCATCATCGTCTGTAGGAACACAGCAGCCTTCAGCTAACGCAGGTCCATCTTCATGACAGTACAGCCAACATCCACGTCACTGCAAACTACATTTCACTGGAGCTGAACTACTCTCCCCACGAGTCTCCGCCCGTCGTCTCTCCTGCAGGACGGCCGGCGCCGCCCGCTCACTTCTTTTAGCTAACCTTTGATAAATGCTTCGATACATGGAGAAAGTAAACTCCTACACACCAAGAGTACACACCAACCTGACAACACATAAATATCATGGCATACCATATCATAGGTCATATATTATATTTTATTACTACATTTAGACCCTTTTTGTCTTCTCTACCGTTTCTACCCTCATGTTGGTTATAAACCCTGATCTCCTCTTCTGGCCCAGTTTTGGCCCGGGTCGGCCTGATTCAGCCTCTTATCGGCCTGATTTGGCTCACATGGTGCAGGATTTGTCTAGCGGCGGGGGCAGAGGCGGGGTGCTGCTCTTAGGTGGAACCATTGGTTTGGGTCTCAGTGCGGGGGGCCTCAGCGGGATCCCGATACGGCTAGCTGCCACAGGCTTGAAGGAGCCCAGGGTGTCGGGGGAAGGGTTGGCCGGCCTGGGAGGCCCAGGTGGAGGTCCGGGGAGCGGGCTGATGGGGCTCAGAGGACTGAGGGGGCTCGGGGTCCCCGGAGTGCCGGGGGTTCCCGGTGTACCCGGGGTGCTGGGGGTGCTGTGAGGGCTGGGAGACTCAGAGGAGCAGGTGGCGATGGGGCCGTTCTTCACCTGCTCCAGAGTGTCCAGAACCACGTCGGGCGCCGGCCTGCAGCCCTGCCGCTCCAGCTGCCTCAGCTCGCCCAGCGCCACGGTAACCGTCTCCTCGATGTCCTGCAGACGCAAGGAAAACTACAATATTAATGTACTTAATACTTCCTGTGTGTGTGTACCTGTGCCAGTGTGTGTGTGTGCGCCAGTGTGTGTGTACCTGTGCCAATGTGTGTGTGTGTGTGTGTGTGTGTGTGCCTGTGCCAGTGTGTGTGTGTACCTGTGCCAGTGTGTGTGTGTGTGTGTGTACCTGTGCCAGTGTGTCAGGGTCCAGCGCTCTTGACCGATGGGAGTCGCTGAAGCCATGCTGCCCGCTGCTAGAGCGCCGGATGGGCGTGTCTTCCGGCCTCCGCAGTGAATCGTGGCGGCTCACTGTCATGGTCACGGCGGCGGCAGAGCGGCGGCGGCGCTCAGGGCTATCAAGGGGCGGGGTCAAGCCCTGACCCCGTCCTAGCAGCAGGTCCCTGGGACTGAAGTGACCCGTCACCGGTGGCGAGCTTCGCTCCATCATCCCTCCGTTGCCATGGCAGTGGCTGTCGTTAGAGCGGCCGAGGGGACGGCGAAATAAACCGTCAGTTCTCTTCCTCCGGTGACTGTCAGGAAGCAGAACCGCAGGGTCAAATAAATGATGACATGACCTGAAGGATGACGGCGCTGCAGGTGAGCTCACTGTGTGTCTACTGATGATGATAATGTGTGCAGATGTTCCTGATAACGTTCTCAGTGTTTATTGTTCAGGATGACTGAGAGTCAAAGTGAAATCTGTCCGCCGCCTGCAGACGGGGAAACAGGTCACATGAGAGGCAGCTGTGATCACGGCGGGATGAGATTCAGGTATTTTTAGAGGTGAGAGAACACCCACCGCAGTGAGGAGCATGCTGGTGATAATGGAAGGTGTCTTACATGACAGACCTGTTGTAGGTCTCTGGCGGCCGGATGTCGGTGGGCGAGCACAGCTCCCTCGTGGACCGCTTGTCGTCGGTGCTGCTGCTTCCCCCGTCACTGTCTGCCTTCTGACTGAGTGTGTCTGACATGGCGTCAGCCCTAAAGACAAATCACCGTGGAAACAGGAGAGCTGAACCAACAAAACCACCAATCATCAATTAACCGATCAATGCCGGCGGTTAGTGACTCCCTCTGTCCAATAAGTCTGTTAATTGACGTGCGACCCGCTGAGCCGCAGCACGTCGATGCATCATCTGTTAGTTCGGAACCATAAAACATCCAATGAACACATTAACAGTCTTCACCTGGAGGTCGACCTGAACCATGTCGGTCTTCTCTGTGAAGGATTTTTTTTCTTAGTCAACTCTTGCCCTCGCATCATGTTGCCTAGCAACCCTGCCAGCTCACGACACAGCTCGTGAGCTGGTATTCATTTGAGTATTGTGGCGGCTCATCCAGGGACCTCCTGCTCATCATGTCTTGTTTTTTTAAGTAAACACGGTGGATCAAACATTCTCATCGCTGCTTCAAACTGTTGTGAAGTTCACTAAGTGATTAACGGATCATCTGAATGTTTTATAGTTATTGTCAGACACTCCTCCTCATCACACCGACACACACAGTACACATGAATATCAACACATGTTCCATGATGCTTTCTGTGTTTGTACAAACCGCTTCGAGCCGTGTACTCGCCTGTCCTTCATCACGATGTACTGATGAGGTACCAGGCCCTGGTTCCCGTTGAGGCGCCCCTCCCACCAGTCATGTGACGCTCGCTGGAAGAGCTGCAGGGACGCTCCCTTCTTGAAGGAGAGCTCCCGGCCCGACCGGCCCACGTAGTCGAACCTCGCCACCGCCTCCACCGACTCGCCCTCTGCTCAGAGACACAGAGAAGATGAAGAGGTGAGCATGGATCAGAACCAGAACGTGTTAATCAGCTGAGGGTCTGTTTCTCCCAAAAGAGCATCATCACATGTTTTCTATTAATTCACATGAGAGGGGGGTGGGGGGCTGTGAAAGGAGGGAGGGATGTGGTTGGAGATATCTCCATGGCTGCGGTTGCCATGGAAACCTCTCTCCACCATGAACGGATTGGGAGTGTTCAGCGGTGAGGAGACCCGCTGGGCGATTGTGTGAAGGTCAGGGGTCACGCGTACCCTCGTCACTGGTCTGGGTCTCGGTGCCGGCGTCGGGCTCGGCCTCCTCCAGCGCTCCCGGCTCGCTGAACGGACTCTCGCTGCAGGGAGGAGACGAGGAGACACACACACACACAGTCCGTTCAATATGAGAACAAAAGGGAGGAGGACGCATGCACAGATGGAGACGAGGCTGCTCAACTCCAGCAGCTCGGTCACATTTCAGTTTATGATGGGAAATAATATGAGCAGCGACATCGGAGGGGCGGGGCCTCCTGCTTCACACACATCTAATCTGGGACGGGCCGGCAGGTGTCGACATTTTACCTCAGAATAAAATATGCAACAATGGTCCAGATTAACAAATTCAGTGATCAAGCAGCAGAGATTTAATCTGACGGATGGGCCCTTTAATTTATGTCATCCTACATGTGGTATTTGTATCCTCAGAATAATAAGTCACAGGGACTGAAGGTTAGTCTGTGAGGATAATTAAGAATCAGTGCCATGATAACAATATTCTAATTGGATGAACATGATGGTGCCTGGTGCAGTGGACGGAGACGGGCCCCACCAGTACTGATCTCCGGTCATACACGTCTCGTACACGGGCCCCGGCAGCTCCTTGGTGTCGGGGAAGATGTTGTCGTGGTGCAGGATGACGGTCTTCACCACCTCGTTGACGTGCGCCTGACAGGCCACCTGGTCCAGCGTGTCGGGGGTCGGCAGGAGGGTGGGGCCGAACACGATGGCCAAGTTCCCAGCATCCATCATGTTCTCGTCGCTGTACTTGGAGAGGCTGTTGGGGAAGTTAGAAGGAAGTGATGACATGACTGAGTATCTGTACATGTGAGAGGTTAGCTCGGCCTCCACGGTCTCCCCCTGCAGCTCCGTCCACCACTAACATCTTGTCCTTCTCTCGTGTCCGTCTGAGTACCATCGATTCCATCCAAGGCTTCTTTCTGTAACAGATGCATCACCTGCTGATTCTCCTCTCAGTGTTTCAGAGCAGAGAGAACAAGTGTGAATCTGATCAAACTGTTCCTTAAACATTCAGCAGATGAAGCATCAGCGCGTCTCTCTTCTCTCTCTGGTGCTGCTGTTTCCTCGGCAACCGACCAGTTAATCTACTGGATGTTTTATGGCCGTGTTCAAACATTGTACTCGTGTACTTGCATGTTTCTTTTCCCCTTCGCTTTTAAAAAGGTTTTAAAATGTCTGCAGCGGTTTCTGTCACGGTGGTGCATTCAGGTGCTGTGGGAGAGTCCGAGACCCGGATCCATCAATCACACTGCACTCTTCTAGTAAATAAGAGATGTTGGGACGCTGCCGCCCGCCTGCACGCGACCTGGATGGGAGCTGAACATGTGATTACAAATATTTTCACTCTCCTGCTTCAATAACACCGAGGCTTCATGAGCTTCACAGCTCGGCTAAGAAACACACTGATACATTCAGCTGGGCCGTCACACCTGAACATCACACCTCCATCCCTCAGCGCTCGCTCTTCATCCCTCACCTCTTCATCCCGCACCTCTTCATCCCGCACCTCTTCATCCCTCAGCACTCGCTCTTCATCCCTCACCTCTTCCATCCCTCACCTCTTCCATCCCTCACCTCTTCCATCCCTCACCTCTTCCCTCCCTCACCTCTTCCATCCCTCACCTCTTCCATCCCTCACCTCTTCCATCCCTCACCTCCTCCATCCCTCACCTCTTCCATCCCTCACCTCTTCCATCCCTCCATCCCTCCCTCACCTCTTCATCCCTCACCTCTTCCATCCTTTCTAGATTTATTACAGCTGCTGTGTTCTATCATCTCTTCATGCTCTAAGTGTTCACTTCACCATAGCAGAGCTTCATGGCCTCTCCACAGCTTCTACACCAGGTGGGATGATGGGAAACGGAAACAAATGGACCAGTATGACTCGCTGCGAGTGTCTGCTCCTGTCCAAGTGGATACTCACTGGTTGAGGAAGGCGAACAGGTAGCGCATCACCACCAGCGTGGCCCTCGGGACCCCCAGCAGGATCTTGTGGATGCACTGAGCCCTCTCGTACAGGTTCTCTATTCCTGCAGAGAGAGACACAACACTCAGTGGAGACATCACGAGGAGTCGGTGACACGACGGCACGGCGAAGGAGAAGAGTCATCTCTGCTATTTAGGGGGAGGAGCTTCAGTTTTGACCTCCTCAGGTCTGTTCAGCCTCCTGAGGTGTGGCAACACGACTCAAACACATGCACATCGCTGCACGTCAGCAGGAAACGCTGGCACTCACGGACGCAGGAGATGAGGTCGTTAAATCTTTCCTTGGGGAACAGCGGGTTCTCCAGACCCCTGAAGTAGAGCTTCAACACGCCTGCCACCGAGTTGATATCATGGTTGTTCTCCTCGTCCGTCAGCGGGTCGTTACCTGGAGCAGAGGAGGACAGAGTCAGAGCCCGTCCTGACCCGCCCTCAGGTCACCGCCCCGTTGACCTCTCACCTCTCTCGAAGGAGTTCTTGATGTCGTTGACCTCCACCTGCGACCCCGACACCCGGAATATACCTTGATGCTGGAGACCTGCTGGGAACAAAAACGGGGATCAGTTTGGTTTCGTACACGTCGACGTCACGTTTAGGAAACAAATGACAGGCAGGACACGGACACATGTTCACCACCCGGGACAGGAAGGGGGTGTCAAGGTGATGCGATGTATTTTAGATGTTTACATCGGACTCACCGTGCAGGTTGATGTAGCGGATGCAGCTCTCCACCAGTAGAGGTATGGCTTTGGTTGAGTCCTGCAGACAAACATCATCACATGATCACAGCTGCTGCTAGTTGTTGATTGGAACATTAAATCCAGAGAGGCAGTAAGGTGGCGGTGACACGTTACCTGGTGCTTGCTATGGGAGTTCTTCCGCCCACGACTGTAATGAACAGAAGACAGAGGAGAGTCTCACAGCTGAAACTGAAGGGCAGCAACACTTGTGATCAACATGCAGAGCAACAGGAGGTGTCAGCGTACCTGGTGGTGAGCAGCTCAGCTTTATAACCTGCAAGGAGAGAAGAGAGTGTTGGTGTGTTGGAAGACAGAAGACGAGCAGACGCGTTTCTGGACGTCTCACCTTCTGCTAAAGCTTTGTTCAGTATGTCGTGTTTGGCCTGGAGCTTGGAGATCAGGTTGCTCCCCTCCAGGTACTCGCGGAATTTCTGACACAAACACAAAGAACAGATGATCAGTTTGTCCCGCCGTCGTCTGGATGTACGAAGGTCCCGCTCGGCCGTCCGCTCACCGTGAAGTAGAAGAGCTCCGTCTCCTGCTGGTTGGCTCGTCTCTTGGCCAGGCTGGGTTTGTTCAGGTAGCCGTCCGACACGCTGGACTTCACCGACTCGGAGGACGGGCTGTGGACGAAGCTCTGGGAGACGTCGCAGTCGTCCAGCACCGTCATGTCCTGCAGGGTGGTCAGAGTCGCCCCCCAGGTCTTCTTCACCTGGAAGGTTTTAAAGAGGAGCATCTCAGTCGTTCTGTGTGTGTGTGTTTGTGTTTACAGCGAGGACGACGGCTGCTGGGTTGTTGATGATCATCACGTCTGTGTGTGTTTGTACGTAAGATGCTGAGACGTGCAGATGCGCCTCATTAATCCAGACTCCTTCAGCGGTTCGGTGCCCTTCAGGGCGAGTTACCAGCTGCCCTCTGAGCGCTCGGCTCTCTGTGTGCTGCACAACAACACCGGGACGCCCCAGACTGCGGCACCACGCCGCTTTCAGATGGCACACGTTTATATTTAGAGGGGCATCTGCTGCATCATCACCCCATTAAAACTGAATAAATTACCAAGACTACGTGCAAAGCTCGGAAGTGTCAGAAAAACATTTTAATTTGAAATCAGTGAGGCTCTTCAAACAACTTATCAGGATCCGGATCATTAAACGATCAGAACTTTAAACCGCCTCCTGATAGTTTGGATGTAAACAACGAGGTTTCCTCTGCATCCCTAACGTTCCACCATCACTGTGAGTCTGACCTCCTCGTTCTCTATTTTCAGCGACGCCAGGCGGGTCTGCAGCTGCGTGAGGCGGAGCGTCAGCTCGGCCTGGACCTGCGGCTGAGAGGCGATCTGGGTCACCTGACAGGAAGTACAAGGACAAGAACAACAAGCAGTCGACCAATCAACAACCAGTGAGAACAAACTCTGATTTAATTGTAATCAACGATGAGGTCTGGTATGAAGAATGAACTGATCTGTTGTCTGTCTGTCTGCAGACAGCGAGAGACGATACGTCTCCTTTACAACAGTGGAGACGTTGGATGATACTGACTGCGTCGCCCATGTGGGCCTGGAAGCCGAAGCGCTGTGGGGGGCAGAAGGCGGTGGGGTAGAGACCCAGCAGGCGTTGCCTGTCGCGGGCCGGGTCCAGGCCCTCCACCGCCCCTTCCAGCACCTCCAGACCCGCCCGCCTGGAGGCTTCAAGGCTCAGCTCGGCAGACAGGTAGGTCCTCAGCGCCCGGCTCAGACTGGAGTGGTACCCTAGGTCACAGCACTGGGGGGGGGGGGGAGACACAGAGGTGGTACCAGGGTCAGGTCTATGAATGAGAAGGGTTCATACAGGACGCCCTTCCTCCCTGTCGGTGGACGGATGTGCACTCACGTCGATGATGTCGGGCAGGTCGTGGATGTAGTACTTGAAGACGGAGGCGTTGGTGGCCTCCAGGGTCAGCAGGTACTCGTTCCGGGCTTTAAGAGTCTTCAGCTTGTTCTCAGAGTACTTTGCCTTCCTCTAATGAAGAAACAGACAGGAAAGATAAATATGAACTATCAGTAACTTCCTGGCTTCCAAGGCCGCGTCCCAATTTGCTCGTTAATCACCGATTGACTATCCAGTTAAAACTGATGTAACATTCAAAGACAGAGGAGATGGTTTCTATGAAGATCTGAAGCTGAGCCGTTTTTTCTTAAACATTTCAATATCTTCTTCTGTGAAGGACACTCGTACCTTTTCTCTCATCTTCTCCATCTTGCGGGCGGCGTTGCGTCTCTGGTGGCGCTCTTCTATCCGCAGGCCGAACACAGGCTCCACCCCTCCGCTGGTCCCGGACACGCCCTTCACACGCCCCTCCTGACGCTCCGCCTCCCGCAGTTTGGTCTCCGCGTTGATCGTCTCCACGTTGTACATGTGATACGTCTTTATCACCTAGGTAACAGCAGCCCACAGTGAGACAACAAACAACCCTCAGGGTGACAACGTCGACCTGCAGACTGACAGCGACGTGGTTCATCAACAAACTGAGTCGGAGGATCAGAGAATCACTTTTAGAATGTTTGTGACTTAATAATCAGACATTTACTGTAAATCTTACAACAATTTATCAGAACACTTCACCTTCTCGTGACCTTGTAATTATTATTGTTTGACCTAAACCCGCCCAAGTTCTTGGTCTGAGTCTGCAGACGTCTCCAGACGTCTCTAAGACTTCCTGACTTTGTGCTTCGGTCTCGCAGGTTGTCGGTTCCACTTACAGTGTAAAGCTCGTTGAGAAGCTTCATGAGATCCTCCTGCAGCTGGAAGATGATCTCCTTACTCTGTGACAGACCCGGAGAAGAACAACGTCACCAGCAGGTAAACACACACACAGAGAAACATCACCGACCCGTCAGGGACTCATCAGGTAAACGGATTGGACCACACATGAACAAATGAATTCATAAATGAATGAATGCCGGCGGCTCAAACTGAATTTCTGTCTCATGCATTAACCAGCCGGCCGGTCTGAGGGAGGCAGCGTGGTGCCGCATTAATATTTCATGATGCTAAATGACTGGAATCCCAGGATGGATGAAGCCCGTTCCCATAGCGCCCGCTGAGAACAGATCAGCTGAGCCTGTCGCCATGGCCACTGGGCTGTGAGCGTTGTCATGACCACTCCGTGTGTTCCCGGCGTTCCTGGGCCGAGCAGGTTGTCGGTGACGGAGTTTACAGCTGCCGGCAGCCGCTGCACTTTAGTGAGCATCAATAAAAGAAGAGCCGGAAGAGAAATTAATAATGAACACGCAGAGCTAAACTTGGAGGCGGCGCAGAGGGTGTGCGTGTGCGTGTGCGTGTGTGTTTAATTTGCTGAACTCGGAGGCGGCCGGCAGAGCTCAGGGGAACACCGACTTTACTTTTCATTAGAATCAACTGCTCGACTTAAAGAAGGAGGAGAACCCCCCCAGCAGCTGTGGGCCGGTGGAACCTGGAGGTTCTTCTACTTCACCTGTGTGAGAACATGTCGGCCCTTCATGTGTCCACCTGCCTCACTCGGCCTGGTTGAACCTGAAGACTCTCAACCTAAAACGTCTCCTCAAATGTCACATGTTAAATAAAACACGGACTCTTAATGTGCTGGCAGATTTGTTTCCAACTTCAGGACACGAGTATAAATAGAAACGTCTTCCTGAGACCGGAGGAGGAAAATATAAGATGGAAGAAGTTCATCACTCCTGAACTGTAAATAATGAAACAGCATCATCCTTCTACTTTAGATACTTTACGTACATTTTGGTACTTTAAAGAGTTTGATTGCAGTTTTTGACTAGTGAGGAAGTATTTGATGACGTCTGTACTTCCTGATTCACTCACACAGGATTTATTAAGGTGGTATTATTTAATATATTCATATTCATCTCTGATCTAATTCCCCCGCTTCAGTCTGATTGTGATCATCACTTCCTGATCTGATCTGACGGTCCAGCTTTGTAATTACAAATGAATGAATCAGAGCTCTGTTGACAATCCTCAGTAGAAGCGTCACTTCACGGAGGTCAGGCCAAACACAGAGGATGAGGGAACATGAAGGTTTATTCAGGGTTCTATGGGCGTTGAGACGTGACAGACGGTGTCAGCGACCCGTGATGTGCTGCGTCAGCGGCTCTTCTGCTGAGCTCAAGGTCACATGAATACAGATGGAGGAGTGAATGTGATCTGGAGAACTCGGTGATGAACAGAGCCGAGAAAGAAACTGATTTAATGTCCAGTTCTTTGAGAACATTGTTTTATTAATGCAGAAGTAAAGACACATTGTCCGTCTTTGCTTCCATTATTATACGTTGGTTCCGACTGAATCTTTAAACGTCTTTTACGCTTATCTGGGACTATTTAGAGCGGCGGATGAATCCACATTCTGTGTTCTGGTTCATATTTCCTGCAGCAGGGCCGCGTGTGTTTGACAGATGTTGGACGACAGGCGAGCTCGATGAGGAAGAGGAACTATAATATGTGAGCTCACCCTCTTCAGCAGGCGGGCCGAGTCCTCGCTGATGTGGGTGAGGCGGCTGATGACGTTGTTCAGGTAGAGGTCACTGAGGGTGGCGTGGTCCTTACTCTCCCTCCTCACCTGGACCACAGAGAGGAAGAGGACGGTGGACTATTACTATTTATTATTTACATACGTGGGATTTGTTGGAGGTTTTTGTTTCTGATCATTGAAGAAAACAAGTTCAACCGACCTGGTTCAGCAGCAGGTACCAGCAGTTGACTGGAGAGAGCAGGTTCTGGTCCTTCCTGGAGGAAGACACAAAGACTTGAAATCAGACTGTTTATACTGCAGCTGCCAGCGACGAGACGTTAACACCTGTTAACGCTGCACGATGTTCTTACATCAACATCATCATGTTCTTGTATCATCTAGAAGAGCTCGACTGTAGAGACGTAATATCACCTGACGCTGCTGCTTTAGCATCTTGTAGCACATATGTTTCCTTTTACGGGAAGATGTGTCGCAATGAATTGAATACAGACTTGAATGTCAGTAACACACACACACACAAAGACACACACACACTCCTTACTTGTATTGCTGATGGTCTTTCGTGCTGCGTGTCTTGGCCATGAATCTCTCCGCCAGCTTCTCCAGGTTTCTGGAATATTCGGTTTCGATCTCGGCCTTCTTCCTGAAGAAGTCCTGCAGGTCCTGAAGCAGCTGGACCCGCATCTCCGTCTGCTGCTCGAGGCAGCGCTGCTGCTCCACCAACTGGGCCCGAACATCTACACACATACAGACACACAGGATTAAAAGTAGACACGCCCAAAATGAACACATGGAGTGTTAATGGGACGTGTTCCAGTTCTTATCATATCATCTGGGAAGTGACTGCAGGTTAACATGGAGTGTTAATGGGACGTGTTCCAGTTCTTATCGTATCATCTGGGAAGTGACTGCAGGTTAACATGGAGTGTTAATGG
>CAAKHC010003895.1:2955-13476 GCA_901007825.1 Macroramphosus scolopax | reverse complement strand
CATGCAGCACTCAGGATGAACCCACAAATCCTGACGTCTCCTGGTGAGGTCCCACACACACCCCACAATTCCATGCATGAGTGCTGGCAGACAGGTGTGTGTGTGTGTGTGTGTGTGTGTGTGTGTGTGTGTGTGTGTGTGTGTGTGTGTGTGTGTGTGTGTTCATGCTGTGTGCAGGTGAATAAACACATATCAGTAAAGACAATCTCGGAATCTTACCTTTCACTTGGCTCTCGTAATCAGCAAGGATTTCTTTGTCCTTCTTGCTTTTGTTGGAGTTTGACATGTCGTCACGGTGCAGGTGACCGATCCGCAGGTAGAAAAAGAAAAGCAAGAGCCGAAAATGTCGTTTTATTTCCCGCCCGAGGCTTCACCCGCACACATGCTCGTTTGATCCATCCAGTGCTGCAACAGCACAGCCAGAAGTGGCCCCGCACCTCTAAGCTGAGGAGGAGGAGGAGGAAGAGGAGGAGGGGAGGGGGGGAGAATCACGCACCCTCAGACAGAAATGAACGACTCGAGAGTGCCGGCGCGAGGACCTGTTATAATGTACATACAAACAAGAAAAGAAAATGAAATGCTGCCAAAGAAAAATAAGATTCGGTTTTCTTCCCGTTTAGTTCGCAGTCACACCGGCGCGCACACATGCACCGGGCACACGCCCACTAGGTAGACATGCAGCGGACCACACACACACATGCAGACACACACAGACACACGTACAGCACGGTGATGGTATCTTCACCCCGCCGTAACCTTTAACACGACACGCATGTGCGCGCGCCACGCACGGACCGGCTCGCGTGCATTAAGATACCGATGACGGTAACATAAAACGCCGGTGAGGGATGGGTGTGTCCGGCCGTGTGTCCGGGTGTGTGCGCCGGGGGCGGGATCAGACACGTGACTGACAGCCAAGTTGACCAATGAGAGCATGATAGAATGAAGTAGACGAACATCACTTTAAAACACGAGGAGAAATGGAACTTGTCTTGTAATTTAACGTTACATGTTCTATTTCCATCCAACTCCTCCCTACAGGTAAATAATTAAAGTACCAGATTAAAGGGGAATGTAGGACCTCTTTTCCACTCATGATGTTCATTCACAGCCCTCTCAGCCCCCTGCATCACCACAAACTGATTATTGGACATGACAGTTTAATATGAGGATACTTGATAATATATGCAGTTAAAATGATGAAGTCACGGTCAGTTTGGTCCAGTTGGAATTCATAAATATCACATGTATGATTGTAGCTAACTATTCAAACTGTTCAGGAACGTTGATTTAACCTAACTTGAGGCCATTTGAAGCTAAAATGTGTAACATATTAAGCCAGAAGTAAAGGTTGATGCGTGTAGGATATTCTGAACTGTTGACGTCGTGGTTGGTTTGGTAAATATGAATTAATATTAACATCTTCTATCATCTTCATCTATCTTATATCTTACCCTGTACTTTTAGCTTACTATGTCAAGCATTTATCTGAAACCTTTAGCTAACGATTTGAGCCATTTGTTCGTAGCTAGCTGCCAATTCTAAAAGTAAACATCTTTATCATATTGTTTTTCCTTTAAACAATGTTTGACAGGTGTTTGATGTCAATTTGACCACATTTGTATTCAAGTGAATACAACATTTTTAATGCATGGATAAATATATCATGTTACCTAACTGACATTTACTGTTAGCTAGCTAACATTAACTTTTATCTAGCTAATATTAACATTTAGCTAACTAACATTCATTTTTATCTAGCTAATATTAACCTTTAGCTAACTAACATTAACTTTTATATAGCTAACATTAACCTTAAGCTAACTAACATTAACCTTTAGCTAACTAACATTAACTTTTATATAGCTAACATTAACCTTAAGCTAACTTACATTCACTTTTATGTAGCTAACATTAACCTTAAGCTAACTAACATTTACTGTTTTACAATTCAACAGTCACACAAATTTAAACTATGTCAAAACTTCTCTGGGATTCAATAAAAACATAACGTTATTATCATCATGAAGGATTCATTGAAGGGCTGTTGGATTATACCGCATTACTTTTATCTAGATGTCCCTAATAAACTGTCAGGATAGTGTTTTTCATCATGTGTATTACAAACGTTTCAATCCAAGTCAGAATTCATTCCATTCATGGCTGTTTGTCTCCACCTAGTTGTTCACTGAGAGAATCTTTTGTTGTACACGGACAACAGAAACAAGTGTTTATTGATGCTGCTCTTCCTCAGTGTCTTTGTGTGTTGAGATATTTAGAATTGCAAAATCAACCAGTTTCATCAAGTATTTTGGTTACAACACAATAAATGAATGAATGTCTTCATATCAGGGGGCTCAGATACTCACAGCTAATCATAGTTGTTAGGTATTTTTTATTTGTTAATATATTTCATGGTCTCCTTTAAAGTGAATCAATGTGCCTTAAAAATAAAAAATAGAATAAAAATACAGCAGCTGATTTCTGGATTTGGGGTAAAATAGTAAGGGAGGTTTTAAACCTGTAATCTCAGGTCACTCAGATAATCTGTTTAAGCTTTAAAATCAGATCTCATTAGCAACGTAAAAGTATTCATTTAGAAGGAATCATACTATTAAACCAAATTCACAAGAATCTGAGTATAGCCAACAATGTGTATCCTTACTATCCCTTCTACATACAATATGTTTATGTTTAAGTTTATTACCACAAGGTGGCAGCAGAGCTTCATATTTCTTCTTCGTTATCTCCCAAACAGGTCTGGAACACTCAGATTAGGAAGAACTGAGGAAATGAGGAATGAATGAAGAATTGTCAGTCCATGTGATTGAACCAGATCCTCCAGAACCCCGAGAAGGACACGAGTGGACCTGTCTCAAAACCCTGAGAATGGCGTCTGCCAGGCGACCAGCAGATCGTATCAGCAGTCACCCAGTCTGCTTCTAATGTACGAGATGTGATTTGTGAGTCATGCTTCATTACACATCCCACTGGGAACCAGACCTTGCAAAACAAGTTGACGTTGCCACTCTGACCCTTTGCTCTGTGGACTGATTTTGCAGCTTTGAGTTTGACAACTTGTCCATCTCCATCTTAGGGACCATACTTTGATGAGAATGTGGAGCTGTGGTTGAGCCCCTCTATCCTGATTCTGTGGTAGCGACCTGTCAATCACAAGCTAAATAAATGCTAAATAGAAGATTTTAAACTAGCCGATCCAGACCGTAAACTCATCAGGAGACTGTCTGATGAGTGGATTCGCCCCCTGCTGGTCATTAGTAGAAGGTGCTTCAGGCTACATCCACTTCTTTATCCAATCTATGCCAGAGATTTAATGGCCCAGACCTGTTGTTACACCTTATCTGTCCTGGATAGAGAAACATGAGTCAGGGTCTGCAGCCTTGAAAAAGAGACATTCAGGGTCACCAAATGTGTTGCATTTCCCCGTGTGCCACATTGACTTTCCACCCATGTTTGAACACTATTGTCTGTGCAAGCTGTGAGTATCTGTGATGTCACCCGGCGGTGAGCAGACCCTTCAACCTTCAGGCTGTGACTTCACAAGGAGGACTAAATACTGAACATGTGTACATCAGTGAAACATTACAGTCCCTGGCCACTTTATTAGGTACACCTGGACAATGTAATGTACTCCAGTAGAACAGCTCTGCCGTGAATTCTACTCAAAGAAGCTTTCAACGTTTCACGGTCAGAAAGGTCATAACTCTGCCTTGTGCTATGAAATCACCTTTGAATCACCAAAGATTGAAAATAGCTCTCCATCCTGAACTAAGTACGTCAAATACATTGTCTTTAATTACCCATTGATCATCTCTGAACAGTATTTAAACTCTCGTGTTATTTCGGTTCTTCTACTTCTAAAAGCTGCTCGTTCAGGTTCCAGGCTGGTGACAGTAAATCACAATAGATGGGATGTTTCCCAGATTCACATCGATCTCATCGTTGTTCTCTCCATCTCTCCAAGGTTAATAACATCGCAGAGTAAATCTCCTTCAGAGTGCCGTCTTTTGGAAGCTTTTGTAAAGCTTCCCGTTGGATCCTCCTAATCCACACCAGACTGTGTTTACTACAGAAGCCCAGCGTGTGTTTTGTTAACGTGTGTGGAATGTGTTTACAGAGATGTGCAACACTGGAACGCCCAGCCAGGTTTAAGCTGTTAAATGAAGACGAGGAATTCATCACAACTGTTCTCCTCTTCCTCTCTACCTGCCACCTTTCCCGTTTATGGAGAAGCTGATGGTGAAGGAATGCACGGTTATCCTGTGATCTCCTGCAGGTGGAGGTGAGACATGTGACATCAACAAAGACAGACCATTAGAGGCTGTTTTACACGTGTTTTAGTGAAACGTATTTAAAGGATCATCCCGACTCATGCTGGTAATTGGTGCAGTATTGAGCGAGTAAACCACATAATGGAAAAATATCTCTGCAGGTATCTGAAGTCACTCTGCTTGACCTTTCTTAGGGGTCTAAACGATGGTGCGCTGGGGGCCACACATGTGAAGCCGCTCTCCTCCAGTACCAGCCGTGCAAACATGCAGGCTGCTTTGCAAAAGCTAAAAACCCTCTTATGAAATGGTCTTAAAAGCAAGATTCACCAAGGCTGGTGTCAGCCGGGGGCAATCACAGCAGCACTCGTCTCTTTGCACAGCTCAGATTGGAGCTCTTATGTAGGCGTGAGTGACGGACCTTCAAGGTGAAAAACAACCGGCGCTGCTGAACACGAAGAGTTCAACAATCAAGATGTTTCTCTGCCGACTGCGCCGGATCTGAATTAAAGAGGTTATCTCAGGTCGTGGACGTACAACATTCTCGCAATACAAAGAGATAGGTGATGCAACAAGGTTGTTCTTCAATTGACAGGTCTGGAAAGAACAGGAAACATGAGGTGGGATGGGAAACATTAGCAGGTTGTCACGATGAAAAGGGAGACGAGCAGAACGCTGCATGTGTTGAACCTTTGGCTCTGTAATGTGTTCAGACCAGGGTGGTTTTATACAAGGACAGAGATGAACAGAAATCAGCTGGATTGATGTGGGAGGGGCACGAAGGCTTCTGTGGCTGCCAGGCAATCTTTGAAGAAGCCAAACAAAATGTTCTCCAGGACATGGAGGTTTGTTTTTGACTCACAATTACGATGATTTAATTGCTCCTAATCTCAGAGGCCACCCAGGTTAACCTTGTTAGGATGTTCCTCTGTGCTGTTAATCTGTTCCGTTAATGAGCCGCTGTGCATCAGCTGTCCTCAGATGTGATGTACTGGCGGTGAAACGGCTCATTTCTGTTACAAATTTTGCTAAAACTGCAACAGAATTCCCAAACACACACATGACGACCCGTTTATGAAACGAGTGTTTCTAAGAGTCAGTGTGTCACAATGAAAGCATCCCCCGGCATCACCTGGCCTTCAGGTCAATTAACCAGATGCCCAATTAAGACACGTTTTACTATCACGTGTCTCAATGTGAATTGACCCCCTTTACATTTCTTCACACTAACCGTGTTCCTCATAGCTCGACACTGTTGGAGATCTGCTCTCCCTGGAGCCCTCTGGGATGAACTCACATCTCTGCATTACACAAGGACAGAAGACACATCCAGTGCACGTATCTATAACTGGATTCACCTTGTGTAGAGAGAGAGATCATGAGTCCTCCCATCATTAAAGTGAGAACGGGGTTAACTTTAGCAGTGTGACATCACTATGACTTGTTAAGAACAGGATGTGACCAGCCGACCTCCTTCAGCCGCCGAAGGTTCCAGATGTAAACATCCCATGCCCTGACTTATATCATAAGCTCACAATGACAACAACAGCACAAGCATGTAAAGAGGTGGACAGAGTTCAGGGCAGGCTGGGAATATTTATGTTCCTCGTGTTTCCGAAGGGAAATGTTTAAAGGAAATCAGTTTAAAGGCTTTAGCACGATTTGACTGAGTGTTCCAATTTCCTCTTTGAACTTTGGGGTCATCAAAACATCAAACTAAATCTTGGTACATAATTGACTTTAAATCAAGTTCTTGTATGAGCTGCTGGAGACGTCAGTACTCAGTCACCAACAGTGTTGATAGACAGTGGTAGTGTGAGCAGACTCGTTAACACAGGCGCCCCTGAACCCAGCAACACTCCAGCTCCTCCTGTGGGACCCCCAGAGGTCCCAGGCCAGATGAGTTAGCTACTGACATAATACACTTAATATAAGATCTTTTATTGCTGGTTGTGTGTGAGCAGAACAAGATCAGGTAAACTGAACACCACCTGCCAAGTATCAGTGCAACGTATTCTCAGGAGAGTGTTTACCTCTCGGGGACGGCAGGTCGTTTCAAGACAGTGAAACATGAACATTGTTGGAGGCAGAAGTGGCCCAGTAGCTTCATTCACTAAGTGTTTATCAAGTGGTCATCATGAGTGGTAAACAAACAGGCCTCACATTGTTTCATCCGTTTATTTCTCCACCCGCTTGTCCTCCGCAGGTCTGTGTGAGGTTCAGGTCAGCAGATCTCCTCAGCTGGTTGAACACAAACCCACATTCCAGTATCCCCCAGCGGGCCGACATGGGGGCCGTGTGGGCACGTCGGTGTAACATCCACGGAGGCCCATCGCAGCCTCCCGATGTCGTGGCTCTCCAGGTTAGAAATAAATCCCATTAGGTGGAACCAGGGACTTGATAGATATACCCCAGTGTTGGTGGTGTCGGGGCTCAGGTCATGTGACAGAGTGTTTATCTTCCCCGGTGAAACTGAGACAGTGAATGTAGACACATTCCTGACATACCTGGTTTTATTTGAAATAACTGAGACACTTACAATCTGCAGCGCGGTTCTGCTCTCTGAAACCACACAGGGGATCTGGGTTTCCTTCAGGTTCGATGGGGCAGTGGAACACGGGCCCAGAAGGTCGGTGCATGTTTGACATCCTGGAATGTATTTTTTATTGTTTCATTAATTTCTCAAGAAATATTCAATAGAACTTTATGGAACACAGTCAGTGAGGATATCAAGTCATGGGTAGGATTTAGTGAAGATGAAAGACGTGGTACCAAGTCATTGTTCTGGTTCATGTCAGGACCAACGAGTCTCAAACAGGTCTGAAACCTGAAAAACATAAAGGACTTCTGCCTCCGTCATTATCAAAGAGTTTAATCACAAGTTGTCACAAACTTCAGTTCAGCTTCAAAAGACTTTCTCACTGACATTAAGACGAAGACTCATCGGGCTGGAGATGAATCCTCTCCTCATCTTCAGCCTCTTCTCTGCTTCTGTAAACCAATTTGTCCCTGCAGTCATTAACCGAGGCTCATTATCAGCCCCCGCACACGGATTGACTTGATCTTCAGAGGCTAAATGAACGAGGCAGGAGGAGGAACGGACAGACAGGTGGACGACAGGATGGCCGTAGTCTGGAAACTCTCCAACTAAACCATGAAACCAAGTTCAAACATGAACCTTAAAACCAACCATCAAACCTCAAGAGGCTTGTTACCAAAACGTCTTCACTTCCAACCGGTCCTCACAAAGATGGACACTCAAAGTCCATCACAGAAACAGGACTGCTAAATATAAAAATGTCAAACTAATACTTTGAATAAGACACAACATGAGCTCATGCAGGAGTTAAAGAAGTAAAGTGTCCTTGTGTCTAAATGTGTTTGTATATATCTGGGGGAGGCTCAAGGTTCCTACAGGGGAACAATGTTTCACCCACCTCACACACACACACACACACACACACAGCAGATTGGCACTAAATATAGATTTGTAAATACAGTTTGTCGTCCACCAGCAGCTTCCCGTGTCTGAGCTCCCTCCAACACGGAGCCTGTTGTTCATCTCACACAGTCGACGTTTCTCACGGACGTCCAGCAGAGGTGGAACGTATGAAATCACACAGCAGAGGTGGTCGGTTTGAGGTGCTCATACTTGTATTCTGCTAAACCTTAAATCATTGAAATAATTGCCAAAGGAAATGTGCATATTACAAAACAGATTTCTAGGACAGACGGTCGGTAATTAAGGAAACGGTCCCTTTGCACGATTCTGTGTCAACTTCAATCAGAACCTCCTGTCATCATTCTTGGTAAAACATGACAGTAGTGTGGAAGTGCTTTATTTTAAATACTTTGTTTATTTTGCTGCTAATATCTGTTTTTAAATTCTAATTACATATGTTTTGTAACTCAGTTCACATCCATCCCCCCCCCACTCTGCTCTGTTTCTCTCTCGGAGCCTCTCTCGGCTCCAGTTTGGCCCCAGGGAATGTTGTTAATTCAGTATTGAATTACTGCAGTATTGAACTGTCCCAGCAGGACCCGGGGAAGTACTGAGTGGGATAATGTATAGTTAATTAAAGTACAGTACACTCAACTGGGTAATAAGGGAGATTTATATTCCAACTTATGGCAGTAAATAGCCACATCCTTGAATCCAGATGGCGACGCAGATCAATACCAGTGATTCACCTGCAACACATGAGACTCAGAGAAGCCACGAAAATTGATTCTGTAGCAACAACTCCGCTGCTAACGACCTACAAACACACAAGTCACCTGGAAGATCCATGAACGTACACAAAGTACCAATCAGAAGTTTAGAAACAAGAGAGAGTGGAGTAAACTACACTATGAGAGCCTGGAGAGTCAACCAACACATCAACACACTATGAGAGCCTGGAGAGTCAACCAACACATCAACACACTATGAGAGCCTGGAGAGTCAACCAACACATCAACACACTATGAGAGCCTGGAGAGTCAACCAACAGATCAACACACGATGAGAGCCTGGAGAGTCAATCAACACACTATGAGAGCCTGGAGAGTCAACCAACACATCAACACACTATGAGAGCCTCGAGAGTCAACCAGGAAGGACCATCTCTTGGTTTTGTTTGTTGGTATGTACAGATGATTTCCTCCTTTGCTCTGGTCACGAACCCTTCAGCCAACAGAAGGTTCTACCACTTGAGGTGTAGTTTGCTCTTGTATCGAGGATCTGTTGGGTGTCTTTGAAGGAAACTCTTGTATCAAATATTGAATGAGCCAAAACCTTTTTCTTAGTCATTTTGGAGTCCTAACCATTTAGCAACATGAACTAATGGAGTGTTTCTGGTTACCGTTCTGGTATCAGACGTGTGTGCCGGCCTCTGGCTGTTATCAGTGTGTAAACCAGCCTCGGTTCTGTATCATTATTGTGCGAGTCTGACAGGTTTCCTAATCACAGCCTTATAAATCAATAACTGGTGACAGCGCTGACCATTCCCCACCATTGTTTAACCACAACACATTATGTAACGGTCTGCATCTGTAGCCAGCTCTGCTTCTGCCTCTGCCCACTCAACATGAAAAACACTTTCTCCACTCGCACCGCTTGCATATAGATTGAACATTAAGATACTAAGTTGTGGCCTTGTAGGGTAGAAACCTCATGAAATTGCGGTGCGCTTCACAGCGGCGACGGTCAGGGGACGGTGGGATGACAGAACGCAGGATTCAAGGTGAAACAGTTTAGCAGAGGTTCAGACCTTCTGTTACCTTCAGGATCCCGTTTGTCTGGAGGTTCTTTCTCCTCCGTCCTCAGAGCAACAGTTTGTTTTCTCTCTCAGAGCTGAGAAAACAAACGCAAGGTTGTCAGGTTATCTCCACATAAACAGTAATGCTGTACAGCTCTGCTGCAACCCTGCTGCACACACACAAACACACACACACACACACACACACACACAGTGATGACATCATCACTTCATTCACTTAAACCTCAACCAAGTCTCAACCTAAAATCTAATGATTTGCATTATAATCTCTAAATCCAGTCTCAGTGGGATTATACAAAGATTTCCCCCCCACAGTACTAAATACATACACATACACACACACACACACTCGCTGTCATGATGAATAGGAGGTTGAATCAATATTCATTCAACTTTAATTAGAAGTTAATTTGTTCCAGGACTCTTCTGTGGCTGATGGATGACAGTCACTGCTGATACTATTAGTTCCTTTAAAGTCAATAAATCAAACCTCCTGATCAAACGGCCCTGATGCATCATGGGTAAGTTCACCACGCTGCTGCCTCAAACTACGACTGTAACACCTGTTTCAGTTTTGAAAGTAGATTGTCTTCCAAAATAAAATCAAATTCTTGGGTTTAACTTTCCAGGTATCTAAGGTTCAAAGAGTTTCGCTGTCATGGCAACAATAAAAAGGAAAGGAACAGAAGTCGGGTGTTTTGTTGCCCATCAAGTCTGAAGTTTAAACCAAACGTGTGTCAAATACAAATGTTTAGGACAAGAGCAAGTTCATAGAGCAAGAAGGTCCTTGTTATGTTTCAGGTTGATGAAAATAATCACTCTGTATCTTCTGCTGCTGTTGAGGTCTGAGATTGTTTAGTGGTTGGGAGGGAAGAGTGCGGTCAGTGTGTATGAATTGTATGTGTGTGTGTGTGTGTGTGTGTGTGTGTGTGTGTGTGTGTGTGTGTGTGTGTGTTGGGGGCAGGACTATA
>CAAKHC010003894.1:3845-21964 GCA_901007825.1 Macroramphosus scolopax | reverse complement strand
ATGAGTGCCATAATTATATGAATGTTATTTTCGTGTGTGTAATAAATTGTTACACTTTATTTTACTGGAATTGAGAGGGTTATTTAAGCCAACTAATACAATTACGAATTAAAATATACACAGTATTCGTATTTAATATCCCAAAAACTCAGGTTAGCTCCCCTAATTTATGCCTATACTGCAAAGGGTTGCTACATGTAAACGACTAATAGACAAGTCATACATGCCTCCAACTACTACCAGCTTGTTGTAGGACGTCAGACAGGTTGACTCTTAATACGTTTTATTGTAAAAGCTTCTTGTGTTATTCACTGTATTGTACTGATTCATTAAAAGTAACTAAAAAGGGAAGCTGTGGAATAAATTCAATGAGGTAAAAGAGAATATTTCCCTCTGAAAAGTGGTGCAGTTGAAGCGTAAAGTAAAGCATGACATTACATGTATTTATTATTCCATCTAATCAATGAGAAGTTGTTTTTGCGTTACAGAGAAATATTCTAAAACCTGCTATTATACCTAACTATGTCAAAATAAAACAATGTTACGAGTAAATAAAGTGAATAAATGGTTACATGGAACAGATGAATGAACAGGAGATTATGCTGAACAGATCCGCAGTGAGCTCCAACCTCTGTGGAACTTCTACTGGAGCATCAGTCCATCAAACCTTCAACCAAGCCTGTGTTTAACTCACCATCATCAGATGAAGACCGCCAGCAAATAACCACAAGTCAACACGTTATATTCCCAACAGAGGAGACATATAAACTACATATGTGCTCGGCTCCTCGCTTGTGTTAGTGAGAAGTTGTGTCAGTGGGGTGTTTGTCAGGCACCAGGAGGGGGCGTGTCCGGCAGGCTTGTTTGTGCACACCACAGAGGAGTCTTGCATCACCTCCTGTGGCTCACAGTCTGATGAAACCACCAGCAACCAGATAGAAAGTGGTAATGTGCTGATAGCTGTGGCTAATCAGCTGTTAGATTATGGTGGTTTATCAGTCGTTCGCATAATCTGGGAATTTCATAATGAGAAGCAATCTGCTCCCTGTGTTGTCTTTACATAATCTGCCCAATTTCTGTTGAAATGATCGGCCATTACTTTCTTCTGTTAGCCCACACTCCGTCCTGTCGGTCCACAGAGTGTGTTACAATATATATTACATATCGTGTGTATGTTTATGATCTGCACATTAACTCCACAGACGACTGTAAAAGTAAAGTTTACCCGGGCAGTCCGCAGCAGACCCGTTGCTCTCTCCCGCACCTCCTGCAATGGACACGACCGGGACAGCCGAAGCAGATGCAGAAGAGTTTGCTTGTTGAGCCGCGCCGAACCGGGCCGGTCCAGTCCTAAGCACAGTAGAACCGCCTGGCTCAGCTCCTCCAGAGCCGCTGCTCGCTCGTCTTCGTCCCTGCTGCACAGCCGCGCTAAGCTCTTCACAGTCGGGCTGCTATCTTGCTCGGACTCGGACTGGGACCGATGTGCCCTGCCGTTACCGGACACTCGTACCGGTGTGTTATCTCCATTAGTCCGACGGGTGAAGCCTGTCACGGGCTCACTGGCCATCTCTTGTCACGGAGCCCCACGGTTCGCTTCTTTCAAAGCACCTCTGATGGTGGAGTTCACTAAAGCTAGCTACGGTTCGTCCAAGTATTTAATTACCCTTATCTGGGTTTGTTGGCTTCCAAATCCTTGATGTGTCTGTTCACTGCGAGAGTACCGCGAGTCAAACGTTCAAAGCAGCCGGCTATTCCCCTTTTACACCTGGCTAACAGTCACCTGGTTAGCTCGCTAAGCTAACGTAGCTACTGTTAGCAGATGCTGCAACCCGATTTAACAACGCATTTGACGATGGCTCGATAATAATAAAACACAGCGAGACAAGTGTTCGTGTTCAGCCTGAACGGAGCACCGACTAGTAGCAGTCCAACAACCCGGCTCGCATCAGGCACCGACGTGACTTCAGAGTTCACTCGCCGGTTTCGTTCAGCTGTTTCAGAAGTTCAACTACGATTTGTTTTCTCTGTCGGTCGTGACGTCATCGTGACGCGAACGAAACTTTCCACTAATAAACACCGGTCCTTCACGGAGGCGTGAAAATATTCAAATTATTACATATTTTTTATGATCTTTAAGTAACGTCTTCTGTAAAGTGTGCGTTTATTTACGTTGAATCATGAGGGGTGTGATGGTTTCTGCATCATAGCTGGACAAACCTGTTAATATTTATATTTTTGCTGCTAAAGGTTTCTGCACACGTGTCTTACCTGAACTACATCCAATTGAGAAGGTAGTGGAAAAACAATTAACACTGCTGGAGGCTTTTCAATGTCTATTAGCTCTCTGAACTGCACTAGTATATGTTAGTAAGTACTTGTGCAATAGGATGTAAAAACCGTTTACACATATCAAAGCCTGATGCAATGGCTTTTACAAACAGAGCTGCTATAAAAGCCATATATTTTGTATTTATAGCATTAATGATACCCTGCTTTGTCATCATTGGCTAATTGATTAGCCCGCATGATTACCATTTACTTCAGCACTACATTGCTGTATTCCCCAAACCCCTTTCAGATAACTCTTAGAAAATTGTGAAATCTGCCTACACCCACCGAGGCCTTGTGGTCCTTGGAGCCCGCAAAGCCACAAAAATATTCTGCAACCTGTCTTAAATCACTTAAAACTGTGTATATACGTCTGTGAGTACACTATCAATTATATTAATTTGGCCAACAATAGCTTCACAAACTTATATGTACTTCCTGGATCACCTTTATTTAGGAAAATAAAAAAAAACATCAACGGTGTACCATTACTATCAGACATATCTTATATTAATTTTCATATATATATATACCTTTGTGTGGGAGTAAGAGAACAAAGTCGAAGCCTTCCAATGTGAGTGATGAGAGTGGGACATATGACTTGAAAAGAGGCAAACAAGAGAGGCTGATGTGCTGCTCTGTTTGATATGACAAGACACAGACTCTCTTGGGTTTGGGGAGATTCAACATTGTTAGCACAAAGGCAGCAACAAAGAAAAACCCCTTCAGTTTACCATCACCGTTTCCCTATGAGGGAAGACTTTTATTAACAAACACACAGGCTGGCTATGGAGGATGACCATCAGAGCAGCCATACACACAAAGTCCCCATGGCTACCGGCGCTTTGTGTCCCAGGAGACCAGGGGTGGAAGAGGTAACACCGAAAGAGGAGGAGGCAGAGGTTGTTTGGGAGAGCTCAGGCTACAAGCAGAGGTCAGGGTACACACACACACACACAGGTTCCTCTTCAGTGTTTTACAGGAAGTAAAATCTGGGCTTGTGTGTGTGTATATATGTGGGTGCATGTGTACAGGGTTGGTTGGGATGTGAGGACTCAGACGATTTTGTTCTCCAGCAGAGCGATCCTCTTCGACATACTGTCTAGTGAGATATTCATTAAGGACAGCAACAAGAAGACAGAATATACAACACTGAACATGATGTTCTCAAACCACTTCACCCGCAGGAAAGGATATTCTTTTTTGTTAGCGCCTGTATGGCATCTTCCACTTTCTTTTGGAACTTTACGAGGGAGTCGCATTCGCAAGGGTCGTCTTCTGTGGGAATAGAAAACACAAAGAGTTTGAGCGACTGTTCATGTGTGTATAATCAGTCACCGTTTAAGTATTTATTAGTATTATGAAGCGCACCTTGACAGATGTTAATCTGCAGCTTCTTGGCTATCTGGGTCATTGCCTTGAAGTCGGCAGTGTAGAAGTAGTGCTCTCCAGTTGGCTCGGAGGCGATCTCCTTCAGCTCATCCTCTACTGCGTTGCCCACTCCAACAGCATACATCTTGAACCCTGTGGCATAAGCAGGCAGACCGATAAGAAGGTATCACTTTCATCTACTACACCCAGCATAGCAATCTGTCTTCCCCTCACCCATCTCCTTGGCCTTCTTGGCAGCATCTCCAATGTAGTCTTGGCTGCGTCCATCTGTGAAAACGATGCCAACCTTAGCGACGCCAGGCCGGGCGCCCGAACCAATACTGAAGCTCTTGTCTGTCAGATAGCGGAGGGCTTGGCCGGTCATGGTTCCCCTCTCCATGTAGGCCATTTTCTTCACAGCATCCTTCAGGTCCTTCTTGTTGTTGTGGCGGCCCAAGGGGAACTCCTGCAGTCAGAAGATGGAAATATTACATTTATAAGTGAGGGAAGGAAGGAAGTTTATGTTGGTGTGACTATAAAGGTAAAACACTCCGATACCTGTCTGACTGCGCTGGAGTACTGCACCAGTCCAACATGAGCCTTGGCGTCAGAAACATCCATCTTGTCAATGATCTGGTTGATCCATTTCTTGACCAGCTCAAAGTTCTCAGGTCTCACGCTCTTGGAGCCGTCGATCAGGAACACAACATCTGTCGCGGAGTTGCTGCAACCTGGTGATGTCGGACACACACGCACACAGCCGAGCATGTTATTGCGGCCCCCCAGTCGCAACGCTTGGACCAATACCTTCACACACACACACTCACCACTGCAGCTGCGACCATCATCCATGAGGGTAAAGCCGTCTTTGCAGGCACACTTGTATGATCCCGGGGAGCTGATGCATACCTGCTCGCAGTCGTGATCCCCGGTGGCACACAGGTCAGACACTGTGTGTGTGTGTGTGCATGCACAACACACATACGCGCCGAGGTGCGCACACACACACAGAGGGGTGGTCGGAGTTAGGAGAGAATGACACTATGTCAGTTTGAAAATGGGAGCATTATTCTTTAACGATCCACTGTGACCTGCTGCCAGCGGACAGCTGACCGACAGACGGGAGCCCAGTGGATCCTTAAACAAACAGGTGGAAAAGATTGGAGTAGCCTCAAATAAACTACATGTGTTTTTCTGTTTTCAGTGCTGCTTTTTAATGTGATACACAGGCTCGTCCAATAACAATCCAGCACTGCGAACATGCAGCTCTGCCCTTGAAGGAAACATCTGCAGTAAGATTGGCTGCTGCAGCGTGAGTGTCAGGCAGCAGGCAAAACTGCCGCAGACTGGGAGTGCCGAAGGGTATCACTAATTAGAAGTTTAATGATTGCCACTAATGGATAGATAATTACAGATAGATCAGTCTCACCTCTCAGGTACGTGAGAGTGACTGCGGAACAGGAGTGAATTTCATTCCAAAGGGTTGTTCCTGCCCTGATGCCCTCGTGCTCTGGGATTCTGAACAGCTAGATAAATGAACTGTAGTCTTCTTGAGGAAGAGCAGAGGACAAAGGGGAGGGAGCAATACATTGCAATGAAAGATTACAAGCCCTGACACCTTACCCTCAGTACAGGCGGAGCAGGAGACAGCTCCCGCTGGGATGAAGGCGTGGATAATGGTGGCCGTCTTTCTTTCCAGCCATCACTGTCTATTTCTACCACTAAAGACTGACCCCTCACTTCTCAATGCTGTCCGTTCAATTGTAAAAAAAAACAACACCCTTCATCTCTTCCTCCACCTCCCATCTTACCACAAAAGGCCTCCTGGAACTTCTTGGTCAGCTTCTCGATGACGCTGTAGCTCTCCACGTAGTCCACGTGATCATCCAGGGGGTCGCTGGCCATCTGCTTCAGGGTGCTCATGTCAACACGTCCCACACCGATGGCAAAAATCTCGATGCCGGCGTCGCGTGCGCGCTGAGCTATCTCCTTCACGTTGTCCTGGGGACGCCCGTCCGTCACTATAATGGCGACCTGTGAAGAAGAGTTGCAGAATTAGATGCATGATGCTGGTTGAATATTGCACGTGGAAATGCGTGACAGTGTGTCGCCGACCTTGCTGATGTCAGGAGATTTGGCCCGAGCACCTTCGCTCTCACTGAAGGCCACGTTGAGAGAGAACTGGATGGCCAGACCCGTCATGGTTCCAGTGGACAGAGGCTCAATCTTGGTCACGGCCTTCACCAGCCCAGCTTTGGTGCGATGTGTCTTCAGAGACACCTTCATCGAAGAATCACAGGGTCAGCGATACGGGTGATTAACTCTGCTCGGTTCCAGTGGAGGCTGGCTGAGCCACCTACCTCGTTCTTGACACGGCTGGCGTAGTTGACGACTCCCACACGGGTGGCGTTGGGCCCGACATCCAGTCCCTCGATGACTTTCGCCAGGAAGACTTTAACTTGCTCAAACTCAGAAGGACGAACGCTGCGGCTGCTGTCGACGATGAACACCAGGTCCGTCGGGCGGGTTTTACACAAACCTGCCGCTGTACATGGAGGAAGAGATTTTTATGTGATCATATCTTAAAATCTTTGCATGACATCTGTGTAATTATTCAGAGAAGATGACGGAGGAGGAAAAGAGGAGGGGGGGGGGGCTGCACTGGGAGAAAGGAGGTGGTGAGAGGAGAAGGGAGGGCAGAGGGGATGGAGGCTGCTGAGCTGGTCACCAGGGAAAGTGGGAGGCAACAGAAATCTGGATGCAAGGAGGCAACGGGGGGAGAGAAGGAAAGGTGGAGGGAGAGATGGAGGAATGCTCGGCCAGAAAACAAAGATGAAGGGAAGAATAAGAGCCAGAGTAGTTTAAACACACTTCAATTCACTTTTTGTTTAACAAGTGGAATAATAAGAATAATAGAATTGACAATCAGGACGATGAGATGTGGATGAAAAGTACAAATAAATATTTTCTCTTGACATTCTCATGTTGAAGATTTCATTTCTTCTCAACAAGCTTCTGTTGAAATGAGACGATGGAGAAACCTGACGGTGCCGATCTTCATTCTGTCCTATTTTCTGATAATAATAATAATAATAATAATAATAATAAAGGTGTGTGAGGTGTGAGAGGGATTCGGAGCGGTTCCAGGTGTTTATGGCCTCAACAAATCAATCGACACTTACAGTGTATGAAACATCACTGATCTCCCTTCTCACCCTTCACCTCTCGCCCTCCCTCCAGCTTTTACTCCTACTGATTTCTCCATCCAACACACACACACACACACACACACACACACACACACACACACACACACACACACACACACACTTGTGTACGCTCAAGCACTCTATTCTCAATCCAAACTGTTCACGGTACTTTCAGCAGCTTTTCAACCACAAGACGAACAAACTGCCGACAACAACATCAACCAACCAAAACCTGTTACGACCATCAAGCATACAGACGTATGAGATTGTGTGATTAAACTCATTTACATGATGCAGCATTATGTTCCAACTACCTCAGGGCGTGTGTCCCTGTTCCTCTCACTGGTGGACAAAGTTCAACTCCATCGTCATACAATCATTAATAAATTAATTCATTAAGAGCTGCACCCTTTCAGAATCCACATGCATCGATCTGTAGATCACATCTGTCTCAGTCACCTGTGGAGGTTAGTGAAGCATCAAGGCGATGATGTGAGGTTTATTGTCTCACTGGTTTGAAGATGAAGAGTGTTACATGTCAGGTATCGCAGCATCAGCAGCCTCTAACTCAAGAACATTATTCTTACCCATGGCGGCGGCCGTGCGGAGGTCAACGGTGGCATGAGCGCCTATGAGGCCGAGCAGCAGCAGGAACAGCGGCGGGGTGAGCATCATGGTGACGACTAAACGCGGGGGTCAGCAGGTCCAGAAGGGAGACGGAGCAGGACGAAGGGAGTTCCAGGCGAGAGGGACGGCCACAGAGTGAGACTGAAAGACTCGGCGCTGCAGGTTATCAATGCAAGTTCTTCACACACTCACAGACGGCCCCCCTCTTAAGTTCCAGTGTGTGTGTGTGTGTGTGTGTTTCTGTGGCCAAGTGAGGGAAATACCTGCCCTGGGAGGACCTGAAACGGTGGGCAGGGAAAGACAAACACACCTTGGTATGGGTAGGATGGACAGGTTTGTGTGTGCACGTAGTAAAGTCAGTGTTGTGTGTGCGCTTCAGTCCCCGGGTGTGTACAGTAAGTGTGTGTCTGGCTGGGGGTGCAGGAGCGGCTGGCGTTTGGTGCAGTGTGCACACCAGTGCAGCCGCCCCAGGTTGGATTTGGCCAAAGCTCAAATAAACACTAACATGAATTCCTCTTTTCTCTTCGTGTTCCCTCGTATAGCAAACACACATTTATGGCGCGGAAGTGAAGGAGCGCGACCGTACACAGGCGACAGTGTTCCTGCCGGTCTGCACGTTGGGATGTGTGTGTGTGTGTGTGTGTGTCGTTAGAAGAGTTTCACCTTAACATCAAGTATACGAGCCAACGCAGGGTTTCTTCAGGTATCTGTTGGTCCTTCTGTCATCCTTCCTCTCTCACATCGAACCGTGGAGACTCAATCAGAAACATATTTTTAATTGTTTTTACGACAGAAACAAAGCACGTATAAACAGGTTCGGGATCTCCTGACGTTCACGTGTCTGAAGCTCGTTTTCTCTGATTGCACATCGCTCTGTTTTCCTCTGTCAGGTCGGCCTGTGGAGTAAACACACTTTTATCAATAAGCTCAAATACACATCTTAAATCTCTCAATGGAAGCCACATACACACTAAACAGAGACCCCTCTTTTCCCCTCTAACATCCCGCTGCACCCGACCCAACCCTGCATTCCTCTACGCCCCCTTCCTCCTCCTCCTCACACACATCTCCATCCACACACACAACCTCAACAAGCCGCGATTGAGGGGGGTAGTCTGGGAGGGGAAGAGGGGTTTGGGGCTGTACAGTAACTAGTCAGACAGATTTGAACCGAACATGCTGCAAAATCAACAGGCTGTGTGTGTGTGTGTGTGTGTGTGTGTGTGTGTGTGTGTGTGTGTGTGTGTGTGTGTGTGTGTCGCGGTAGTGGTGATGGGTGGGAGATGAAAGATCCGAAATGTTATTCCTGGACAACACGCCATCTCTAGGTATAAGTTACTTGGCCTATAGGGAAGACACAAAACACACACACACACACACACACACACACACGGGTTGTGTAAAGTGCTTTGCAGGCAGGACAAACATCAGCTGATGGACGAGCCTCGGCGGCATCCAGCAGCAGTTGAGAACAATTTCCCAACTCCAATGATTTGCATCATCTTGTGTTTGCAGTAACACCGATAAATAAACACTGCCCATCACTGAGGCCTGCAATGTGTCGGAACTGATAAAAATAGGAAATCAAACATGTTGGAAATTAGCTTTCTACAGCCAGAATAGGACTGCTGGTTGGGAACCGCCTGTCTGATTCATCTTAGTAATTCTACCAAATATCAGAAGCCTGTTAGAAACATTTGGACCCACACAAACACTGTTCAGCACGTTTGCAGTGGTTCATCTGCATCTGAGGAGCATGAACGTTTGACTTAATATCACTTTGATAGATAATAAAGAGACATAATTAAGTCATTATTTTGAAGTAAACATGCGGAAAAATTCTTTGAAGATGTTTGTTTCAGCTCTTCTGTGAATGTTCTGAAGACACATTTAGGTTTGAGAATTGGGGGGAAAAATCTTTGGGCCTTAAGAAAACTGTGACTTGCATTTTCACTTGATTATGGAGTTTTAAAAGATTCATTTATAAAGATGCTGCTGTGTTGGAGCCGTCCATTCATCATCCAAACTATTCTAAATATGCATTTCTTCCATCCTTCACTCGTTCACCGATAACAGCGGTCACGGATCAGAGCATCTGCCCAGTTGTTTCTCCGCCTCTTCGACTTTCTTTCCAGGAGGAAAAATAGAAGTTAGAATTTAAAGACTGTGTGTGTTTGTTTTCCTACTGAAAAGGGAAATGTTCCAGTAAGTCATTTATCACAGCCAGCAGCCCGACCACGTTGGGGAACTCTATCTTGAGAATATCAAACACAATAGTGCTGCCAGACCCGCAGCAAACTCAATCAAGCCTAAAACAAACTCCTCATCTGAGCCACACTGCTCACACACAACACCAGATTTAAATAACTCCACATCAAGTGAACGCATTGATTATAGAAACAGTGAGATATTCGATCACTGTCAAATCTGGATCGTCTCAACATTTGAATAAGCAAATCTATTTTTTCTTTGTTGTTTTCCCTCATGTTCTCTCCTCTTCCAACCCCAACACAAGTCTGGCTGTATGTTGTCCAAACAAAACTAAACATCAACACCGATGGTATTCTAAGCGGAGAGCCAGAGGCCTGGAGGATCTCCAAACCGTGACTCAGCTTTGTTCCGCAGCTAACATTATTACTTTCAATCAGCTACATCAATAAACACTATCCGCTAATATCAACAAACTTTGGTGCTCGTCCAAGTGATGCAAGGTTTTCTTATTCTCGATGCGTGTGCGTGCATTCCGACACGGCGTTTGGAAAGAAGGGCGAGGATCTCGTATTCGACCACATCCATAAATATTGAAACAAGTTCCCCTTCTTCAAATCTCAGAATACTGAGTAAATATTGACGTGGTGGGATCAGGGTAGACTGAAGCATCCCGTAGCTGTGCTCACACACACACATGCACACGTGCACACACATGTACACACACACACACACATTGAGGGGGGCTCCACCTGTGCTCTGAGCTCTCTCTGTTCACACCGGAGAAGTCCTGGAAAAATTAATTACAGACTTAAACTTTCATGAATCCGTCGTCCGTCACAATCGGGCTCACTGACACGTGAATAAGAACAAATCTGAAACTATCCACACAAAGTGACCGGCCTCACCAAGTAAAACAGAAGCTGGACAGTTTGAATGGCGCCCTCACACTTCATTCCTGGAATGAAAGTCCTGTGTGTGCTTCGGTCGGCATGAGACAGTTTGAGAAATTTCTTCCCTGCGAATGAAGTTTGTGTGTGTTTACGTTGAGCTTCTGCTGCCAACAGTAACAGCTCAGTAGCCAGTTAGCAAGAGGAGAGAGGTTCATTAAAAATCCAAATACACCAGTTACATAACCAGCAGCTCTGTTCGTCCCACAGCCCCCCTGCGCTACAAACACACCCCTCCTTCATCACCATCGTCTTCGGCCTCCCACGCCTACTGGCATAGCCCACCCATCATCCTCCTCTCCTCCCATAGCAACAGCTCATCACAGCTCACCTCCCTTGTTCCCAAACCAACACAGTACCTCACCCCCCCCCCCCCTCCTTTATCTGCTCCCCTGGTCCCTGCCACCTCCTCCTCACTCATCCAACAGCTCCTGCTCTTACTCCCACATCATGCGAGCTTCAAGAATATTAAAGAGTTTAAACAAGTTTTTTTTTATTCCCCTTTCATTACTGACAGCAAGAAAGACACGCTTCTCCCAAACGTGTTTACCCGTCTCAGGAAAACGCCTGCAGCTCTTCCAGAGTCGGAGCTCCGTACGGGGATTCGTGCACACTCAGAACAAACAGCAGAAAGTGCAGTAAGTGTGTGAGCACAGCAGATGGCAACACGGATTAAGGATTTGGGTTTTGTCAGTGATTGTCTGGGATTCCTCTACCCTAGACGTAAGCCTGTCTTTATTCTCCACCAATGGATCAGCGGCTGTCACATATCCCCCCTGATGGAGGCTTGTCAGACCTATCACACTGATAAATACTGTGGATCCCAGCTTACAAAGGGACAGCGCCCTCTAGTGGCCAGATGACAGGTCTGAAATAATCTACTAGGCATGATCTCAATTAAACATCCTGCACATGGACTGGTACCATGGTCTTCTTGCATGTTGCCATGTGAATAGTAAATGAAACATTGAATTGCTCCTAACAGGTCAGTCTGTATGCTCTTATAAACTAAAAACATAAAGATGTATTTGTCTGTTGGGAGGTGATCCCGCCCGAACATGCAGGTCCTGATGGGGATGTGGGGAACAATCAAGTCAAGGAGTTAACCCACAACCTCTCCCTCTTGTCCACAATTTAGCATCATAAAAACAGAAGAAAACCCCAGATTGATTAAAATGCAGATAAGAGTAACAGAGCAATAAGCATTTATTGCAGCCTTTCCAAATCCAGCCAAATCCACCAGGCCTGCTGACATGAAGATGTCTGACAACAGGCTGACATGCTAATAGTAGAAAATATTTTCACATAGATAATTCAAACACACACAAACAAATGTAAGGTCAAAAATGTATGGGGGAAAAGTCACAGTGGAAGTGGCTGTGAATCTCTCGAGGGCTGTCGTACTCAATCTTCACACAAGAGGGCACTGGTGGGCTTTCTAAAGAGGACGGGATGACTTGCGAAGGCAGCAGAGGTGCAACCTTTGGCGGCGTGTTCTCCGCTCTCAGGCGGGAGGGCTGAAGGGTGGACACAGGTGGGAGGGTGGTGGTGGTGGTGCTGCTGCTGGAGTGTGTCAGGGTGTGTGATGATGAGCGCTGGGAAGGCAAGTGGTCCCCTCGTTGGAAGAAAGACGGTGGGGGAGGCAAGTTGCTGGAGGAGGGCAGCTGGAGGTCTCGAGCTACCCCGAAGTTGGCAGGGTAACTTGGAGGGCACTGACTACGCTGGTGCATGGTTGGCTGACTGTACATGTTACCCCATGGGTACGACTGGTACGATGAGATGCCACCTGGATGGAAACACACACATTCAACCAGTGATGTGACAGTGGAGATGATGATCCTCCTCTTCCTCCTGTCATACAAGGAAGGAGTCTTTGTCTGTGCAACAGCCTCCTTCTTTTATCTCTCATTATACCGGGGTCTGGGTGAATACTCCTTTCTGATTGGCTGGCAGGCGTTTGTTAAAATTATAATGCACCCGTAGTTCGGCTCAAGTTTAATTTAGCCGCTACCCAACCTGTTACCATGGCAACATAAAACAGCACAGCTATCTTGTCCAAACTTTAAGCAGCAGCAGCAAACACAGCAGAGTTAAGACTCCTTATCAACTTGATAAACGTACGACTAGGAAACATGTAACCAACCGCTGATTTAAACTTTTCTTTCAATATATCTGGAAAATATGATGAAGGAGCCCCAATGAGTACAGCGCCTACATGAATACGAACCCTTCCTGGAAAATAAGCTGAAAGGGTTGAAACGGCTCACCAGAAAATAGACCTATATAATTTGCAAATGATCCAGGACACTCCTGTGGTTCTGTGTTCCAGGCCATCGAGGTTATCATTAAAAGAAAACATGTGCAGTAGTTGAGTGTGTGACTCACCGTGGTGGCCGGCGGACTGCAGCAGGATCTGCCCGGCGCTCTGGGACTGCATGTAGGCATGGCCGCCGGCAGAGTACGTTACCACACCAGAGGAGGTGGCTCCGGGGCCGAAGGTCATGTAGGAGGTGAGGTTGGAATCTGAAGGGTTCGGGGTGAGGTAAGGGGAGGGGGTGAGGTAGGCCATGTGGGGCAGCGATGTCTGAGGTTGGTGCTGCTGCTGGCCGGTGGGGTAGGAGGTCTGGTGCTGGTAGGAGAGAGAGTTACTCTGCTGGCTGGACGTCAGGTAGTCGAGCTTCTCCCCGAAGTCAAATAGAGAACTGAGGACAGAACAAAGAATTTCGTCTCACACATACGTACAGTTCATAATGCAGAGCTCACACATCCCTTAAACTGGATCTGTTTCCAGATGAGCCCTGACGATTAATGATCAATTATCTTGTACAGATTTCTTTCCCACCATTCAGACTTCCCACCATCGCAGGTCATGTTTAAGTCATCGTCTCTCATCAGTATTTCACAGGTTCCCCGCCCAACACCACCGTCCCCTGCTCCCTGTCCTCCCTTGTCCTCTTTGTCCAGCTCTAATGTTCTAAGTATTCATGTCACAGTCTGCTATGTGCCGCGCTGACCTGGTGTCAGTCTGCAGAGGGTGGTTGTCGCGGTGGGCCAAGGAGGAGCCGCCCTCGAGACCGTCCACAAAGAGAGGCGGGGTGGGCGCCGTGGTGCTGTGGAGCGGCGCGGTGGGATTGTAGGTCGTCGTGAAGAGGGGGAGGCTGGCTCTCCTCAGCGGGGGCGGGCTGTGCATGGGGCGGGGGTGGTACTCTGGCTGGTGAAGGCCCCCGTCTCTCACTCTGGACTGACCTTGGAGATAAAACACACAGATTAAACAGTGAGATTAAAGAGATTCAGTGGTTTGGTTTCTAAGCCGGCAGGCTGTCGACGCCCTCGACCACAGCAGGCACAGCCAGCTATAACATAATTAAGGCTCTGGTTTGTTATATTCATACTATGAAAACACGCTAAAATGTTTAGTAAAATAGGTATAAAACCTAATTGACTTCATCACATAGACATTCATGGGTTGGCTAATCCAGTAATAAGTAGGTGTGAGCACCAGGAGGTCTTCACATCAGCATCCAACAGACGCCTCTTATATTAATTATGGCACCAAATAACGATCCATGTATCTGCATTACCAGCATTGTGTGCATGGATTTCAACACATGGGCTGTTGAGGCTGGCCAGCAGGTTGCAGGAGGCAGGCGGGGTGAGAGGTGGCAGCGAGGAGAACGAAGATGCTGCGGGGTCGTGCTGCAGCAGCTTCGTGTCCAAGTGACCGGGGAACGCGGCAGCTCTTTTACTGGAGAGGAAGAAATATTAATCCGACATCAAATCAAGCTCAAATGGACCAAAAACAACAACAAAGCAGGTTGAGGAGTTCCCTGACCTGCTGGTTGCTGTGCTGGACGCTGCAGGGTGGATGTGACTGCGCGGCGAGCCGCCGCTCCATCCAGCTTTACTCTGCCGGTGCTCAACTTTACCTGAGACCAGCCGCTCCACTTTCCTCCACTTAGCTCTGCGGTTCTGAAACCAGACCTGCGACCGACAGACGGATTAGGAGAGATGGAAGATGATAGAAAAGAGGGAGGGCCGAGGGGAGTAACTGGCGAGTTTGTTCCCTCTGTACATTTTACTGTCCAGAAAGTAGATCATTAGATGAGCTTAGGAACGCTGCATAAAAGGGAACTTCTCTAAGGGTTTAATGAGGAGAGCGGCTGCCTCACCATAATCCTCTGAGGCGTAACTCCGACTGACGCAGCGATGACTTTCCTCTTCTCTGCATCGGGGTAGTGGTCGTCGTGGAACAGGGCCTCCAGGTGCTCCAACTGATCTGCACTCACACAAAACACAAATATGTTGCACGACGGTCACGTCCGGAGACACGTGGACAGACGGACGTGTCCCTCACCGCTGCTGTACAGCGTTCGGGTTTTCTTCTTGGGAGCAGGCGGCAGCAGGCAGCCGTCCACCGTCTCCAACCCCGGCAGCAGAGAGAAGCTGAGGGCGCGATCTTGGCCTCGGGTGCTGTAGCGGATGGAGCGGCGGGTGGAGTAGACCTGGGTTATCTCCATCTGCCATCAACCACAACATTTTCTTTTAATTTTATTTCCACCGAATAATGTTCAATGTGTTGAATGAATAAGTGAATGATAACAGTGTCTGCGCACCTCCAGCGGCTGCAAGCACTGCTGGGACAGACTGGGAGGTAGGAGGGGGCTGTGAGGCCGCTTCGTCCCCTGAGAAGGTGTCGTCTGAATGGGGACGGGGGGCTGCGAGGTGTACAGCAGGGGGACGGGACCGGGGGGGTAGTACATCCCTGCTCCGCTGCAGCCCAGGTAGATGGGATCAGACAGGTCACAGCTGTTCATCAGTCCGATCGGAGGCTCTGACAGAGCCGAGCTGTCCTCCGAGCTCACCGCAGACGCCTCCTGTGTCCGACTGCTCTTTTTCTCCTCACGCTTGTCGTCTTTTTGACCTCTCCTGTTCCTCACTCGCTCGTTTTGCCTCTTGCCTCGCCTTTTTCGACATTTCCTCTGCTCGTCTTTCTCTTCTACACATCTCAGTTCACCCTGCTCATCGGTGACGGTTTCCTCTTTGCTCTGCACCTTGTCTCCTATCTGCACCTCCTGGCCTCTCTTCGGCCTCACATGCTCCACCTCTTCTCCCTCTGCGGCTGTTCCTTCCTTCTCTGACACTTTCTCTTCTTTCCCCTCACCCTCCTCCGTCTCCACTCCGGCCTCTTCATCCTCCCCCTGACTGAACACCTTCTCCTCCCCTTCCCTCCTCCTCATCATCCCTTGGTTGTTTTTTGTCTCCAGGTCCTCCAGCTCCTCACACAGGAGGCTCGGACAGTCTGGAATCAAATGAAGTAAAGAGGTTTGAGTCCTGTTGGTTCCCTGAGTTACATTTCCTCTCCACTACTTATCATAACTCCTGTAAACTGTTGTACAGCCACCAAGACAAACAGCACATTACGAGTCTTTAAATCATTGGCCTCCACTCGGTCCGATGCCTTTTGTTTGTCGACAAAGTAACGAATGGCTTTCCTCCACTTTATATATTAGATATGTTTCATAGCTCGAAGCCACTCAGACCTCGGAGGTCGTTGTTGTGTTCTCACTGTTCAGACATTCGGTGCAGTAAACCTGCCAAGGATTTCTATATTTCTTCTCGCTGTGTTCGGCTCCACGCTGGGGGCTTTTTAATGATGTGTATTACATCCTTGTAATTACCTCCAGTAAGGAGGATGTTGTCGAGAGGATGACACTGAGATCTAGCCGCTCCCGAGTGAAACTCTTGACGCAGGCTGAGTGTAGAAGCTGTCACAGCACCTCCAGCCGTTCAACACAACGCTGCCAGATCAGAAGAAGAAGAGTTGCCTCCATCTTTATTTTGTCAGATGGCGTTGTGGTTATAAAATCTGACTTTCTGCAGAGCAGCTTCTAGGAAGTGACTTCTATTAACATGGAGTGTTAATGGGCTGCATTCAGTATTCATTTAAATAAACGTTTAATCAAATGAATACTGAAATGCTATTTCTAATCAGTATCTAATGTGCACTTTGTGTAATTGTGGCTGTCATAATGAGTCTGTGTGAACACATACACTCACTGGCCACTTCATTAGGTACACCTGCACAATGTAACACAAGCAGCTCTGCCATGAATTCTACTTCTAAGCAGCATATATGTGTTATTTAACAGTATAATATTGAGGTGGTGGTGGTTGCATTATATCAAAAAGGTGTTTCCTTCCAGTCTCCAGTATTAGAAACACCTCTCAGTCCAGCTCTTAAAGCTCCTTAACACATTACCTGCTGTAAAAGCACAGAGCCTTTAATAATCATGATTAGTAACACCTGTGTTTTCCTGTTAGCTGCTGTGACGAATGTCTGCACGACATTATTTTGCTATTTAACCGTATGACCGAGGCTCATGTCACTATCGTGAGAACTAAGTAGATAATGTGAGGTGACCCGCAGGTTGAACCACACCTGGGCCGCGTCCCCCTCCGGGGAGCCGCTGCCTGCGGTGCTTTAATTAGTGTCCCAGCTGCGCGGCGCCTCGTGCACCTGACCGTTAATTAACCGGGGCCGGCTAGCCGCGGCTAAACTAGCCGGCCTGTCCCCGTCTCCAAACGCCGGGTCGTGGATGTTAATAACGGACCTCTTCAGATAGTTAAACGGTCCCTGCGGGGCCACGCGGGGCCGCAACACACAACACGAACTGGAAATACTGAAGTTTTTAAAAAGTATTCAAAAGTTCATGACAAACTTTCCGCAGCCTGACGGTGGAAAAAAAAAACAACGCCAATAAAACAATTAAATGACCTTACCAAAGTCTTCATCTAAATCACAGTCTTCCTCCATAGCGTGGCGAAACCAATAAACTTGTATTAATAATCAATTAAGCTTCGCGGGGTCACGAGGCGGTTTGCTGCCGTACCGGAGGCTAATAAGGTTGATTGATTGATTACCTCCCTCCGTGTGACGGAGACCCGCCACGTGCACGGTGAAGCTGATGCAGCCAATCAGCGAGCCGCACGGGGCCAATCAAATCCTCCAGATACGAATCAGTTTATTGACGATCATCTGTTTATAATTATTTCAGGGGAATATCTGGTTCATTGATTCATTGAGTGTGACAGTAACTCTGGACCTCAGTTCCACCTGATTGATCTAGTTTGAATAAACGTCATCTGGTTTTCATTTAACTTTTATTATTCTGTTCCAGAGGTGATTAGTCTTCACACTCAACTTTTATTCACATACACCAAAATCACAATTTAAAAGGCCTCAATGGGCTTTACAACCTGCACAGTGTAACACCCCCCCCCCCCCACACACACACACACACACACCACACACACACCACACCACCACCACCACCACCACCCCCGCCTTCAGACATGAAGAGATAATAATGGAAGGAACCTCAGGATTTCTGGTAATTGCCAATTCAAGTCACAAGTCCAGACAAGC
>CAAKHC010003893.1:60959-100420 GCA_901007825.1 Macroramphosus scolopax | reverse complement strand
ATCGACCACTGAAAAACCTATATTGGTCGGTCTGTGCTGCTGAGAACCAGCAACAAGGAGTCATTGCAGAAAGGAAGAAACGGTCCAAAGCATCACCTCATTTTAAGAAGAAAGATCACAAAAATGCTATTTGTGATGACTGTACAATTATAATATCAAGTATGGTTGGAGACAGAAGGTTGGAATAATAAAACCTCCTTCTACACAACATGGTCTTAAATTCCAGAAATGCCATGTGTGTGATACTCACACAAGCTCCACTGCTTAACAAGCGAGAAGTGCATTCCTTTACAGAGGTGAAAGATCTTACATATGCTATCACAAAATTAGCACCATAAAAGCAGGCTTATCAGACTTTTATTTGAAAACCTAAATAATGCTGTACAAATATTTTCTTGACAATGGAAACTTGTGTCGGCCTTCTCTTTCCCCCACAAGGACAATTTACTAGGAAACAAAAAGGGAATTGATTGAGAATAGGACCGATAAGCAGTATCAATTATGGCATTGGAATCAATAAAATCTTATCACAGAGCACACTGCATTCCTCCTTGTGTATTATATCTCACCCCGACCATTCTACAGCACATCTATTCTTCTACAATAAGAAAAGGGTCATGAAGCACTTTCCAAACAAGCACAGGCCTTTCAGCATTGTTGTATATTTTTTTAGGTTTCACCTTGTCCATTTCCCGCTGTATCCCGAGCAAATTTAAATAACAGTATGAAATGCAGCATGTCACTATTTTTCCAGCTACCCTTATATTATTCTCAAAGTTCCTCTGCTGAAACTGAAGCTGTCTGAATGACATTTTCACAGTGCTTGCCGCCCTGAGGAAACAAGTCCCACTTACTATGCAGAGGCATATACTGTACTGCACTGTACAAGCCACAAGGAAGTTAAGAAAAAACATGTGTTCAGCACAATTCACTACAAAGCTGTTCACTCCATTTAAAGATGTTGTCAAAACCACAAAACAAGCAGTCACTTTTAGTTGACCGGAGTCAACCATCCACTGAACCTCTAAACGGGTTTTAGTACCCTTAAAAGAAAAACCTAAATCTATTCTGAGCGGATGTAAATCAACTCAAGCTTTGACCAACACATAGAAGCCTGACTTGTTTTCACTGGAGTTGTAACAGTGACAGATGGTGAAGTGTAAAACAGTAAAGGGGGACCTCATGTTTAGGGAAGATGTATCAAATGGGTCCTCTCCAAAGACCAACGTTTAAAAATTATAACATTTACTAGATTTGTCTCCCTGTGATGGGAGTACTAACATTGCATAATATCAAAGAAATCTTGTAGAGTAAAACTGGCAATGACATACACAGGTCACAATGAAATCTTTCTTTCTTGGAATACCAACATATGAGGAAGATCCAGATAAAAGATCCAGATAAACAAACCTCACACTCAAAGAAAAACAAAGTAGCAAGAATGCTGCACATGAGCATGAATCCACATCGTCCACTCTCAACCTCATGAGCTTCCTTTATATTAAATAGCTTTATGTGTTCATTCTGATAGAGATACTGAAGATGTGCAACTCATGTCTTTGAATCAATCAGCATTGGGAGAATCTGAGAGTGTGGGTACATACTACATCGTGGGTGGGCACATGGGACCACCAATGAATATATTAAGCTTAAAACATGTGATAACTACGGAAGCCCATTTCCACCAATGTAATGATACAAATAATGATCCTGTAAGTCATGGTAATGAGAACCCTTCTAAAAATAATGATTTAATATGAAAATTAATTAATCTCAGAATGTTAAAAAACACTCCAAAAATGACCTAGAATCTCAAAATAATGAGAAAAAAAACAAAGAAAAAGACTTCACCTCATGACATGTATATTCTCTGAAATAATAATTTGTAATTCTTATCTTTGACATAATGCACCATTATTTTGGTAAGGTTTCAGATTCTTTTGAGAAACTACCTTATTATTGTCAATTACCAAGTCAATATTTTGTTTGGTTTTATTTTTAGATACTCAGTAATTATTGCGAGGAAGTTTTTTATTTTTATTGTGAGATACTAAGTCATTAGTTTGAAAGCTTCAGTATTTTTGATAACGTTTGTTGTTAATGTGGAACGCCAATAGTCTCCTTACAATGACTCACCGGATCATTAGTTTTTCATCACAGTGGATGAAACGGAATTTTCCTCTCACCTGATGGAGATGAAACATATGAACGGCCGTTACATGATAGAAACATGGTGACATGTGAAGGATAACAATACATCAGCAAACTGTTACCTTAAGATGAGTCTGAACTCTGGTACAGTTAAATGGGATAGACATTCAAAGCAAACCAAAATCACTCACCTGTCTGAGGGGCGCTAGCACTTTTCTTAGTGTCAGTTAGCTTACGGTAAATGTTACGCCAAAGTTAAGGCTGTTCCCGGTAAGACGCCCCCCGTGTGCCAAACGTGGACAAGCCGTGTCAGCGGTGGCGTACGAGAGGTGGGTGGCCCAGTAAATGCTGACAAAGCCGAAGTTTTACATCGAAAACAAAAGATAAAAAGAACCGCATGAGTGCGGCTGCTGTTTTTATTTTCGGTCTGGCTAAATGAGGTACCGTGTCATATTTTCAGGCGCCTCGTTTTTAGTGGCTTCCCTCTGCAAGTAAAACGTTTCTCCTCGTTCCTCAATGTGTAGGCACTGGGACACACACCGGCAAAATAATTCAAAGCAGTAAAAAGTGGGAGGAGTGTCGGTCTTTTTATCTCTCTCTACAGCTCTCCTGTAACGTTACAATGCGAAGCTTCACCCAGCTGACTTTACTCCCAGTCTGCGCGTTCAGGGTACATCGAAAATCCCGAGGTTTCACCTTAAAGCCCTTCATATGTGTTGTATTCACTTTAATGAACACGTTACAAATTAAATGGGTAAATGTTTATTTGGTTCCACAATTCTTCATGGATATGAATTAGTGCCCAGTGTCGAAGCCGAGTAGTTGGTACCTTTTAGGGTCCAAGTTTTTTCACCACTTACTTTGGTAGCAGAAAATCCAATGATACCTGAATGCAACTACGGTTAAATGTCACAAGCTAGGAGCCAAGGAGGCTTCCTATCTTACTGTGAGTTTACTGTCTTAATATCAAATGGAACTAAAGTCGTAAACCCTTGGTTGATATTGTGGTATCATTTACAGACAAATAAGTAATGATTAAGAGAGATAACAGGTCATGAACAGCCAGATGTAGCCTTAGGTGGATTGTGTTTTTGGTTGTTTTTCTCACCATCAGATCCGCATTGCCTCTTTCTCTTCTAGGTTTTCATTTTTCTGAAAATGAAAATAAGCATGCGTTGTACGTTTCCTTTTATTTGCAGATTACTGGATATATCTTAATATTATTGTTGGCTGTTGTCTTCATCGTTGCAGCTGGTTAAATTAATCAGTGTTCAAATAACACTTCCCCCAAAGGGTCACTGGCCCTACACCCAGTGCTTTCCAAGTTTAGACTTTGCCATCATCTATCACATATACAGATACCAGGTGACTCATGAAACGAAAGTAATTTATTGATTGCCTGCTTGTCAGAAGAAAAACATTTTCAGAGATAATCGGAGACACGTCAACATGTCAGATAAACCAATTGAAACTCATTGTGACGCCTTGAGTAGTCATCCCTATCTGTGCTATTAGTTGTATTGAGCTGCATCTAATGGTGCCAGAGTACAAGTGGGTTATTGACGTTGCATTGACAGCGTAGACCAGTTTCAATGCCAAATAGTGTTAATGGTTAAGATGCTGAGGACAATGATAACTATTCAAAAGGTGGAACACCTATATATTGAAGCCAATAGTGGAGTTTAATAAAATGATCATGGAAACTTGACAAGGAAAATGTAATTACACCATAGCATTATAGTTTTCCATGCAGGAATTGAATGCAGGAAACAATGCATTATTGTAGTGACTATATTTTTTAACCTTTTAACATTACTTGAGATTATATCAGCCCTGAAATCCACTCATTTAGACAGAAACACACACCTTTTTGTTGTTCTCTGTGTGCATCTATGGGTGGGGAAATAAGGGAAATGTTCCTCTCAGGGTGACTTCCTGGGGCATACTGATACTCCCTATCTGATGGGGCTGACCTGTGCTTCCCTGCTCTTCTCGCCCCAGGTCGGCATTAGTCAGCAGCCACAGAAGCTGAGCTTTCTTTGAACCCCACCCCTTTTAAAATGCCAAGCAGCATCCAGGCAGGAAGGGAAGGATGTTTGGTAGGGGTCTCCTCTGCAGGTGGTGTTATATAATAAAGCAGGGTTGGGTGAAGAGTTTATGACAGATACCATCTGAAAGAGTGCAGGGCATGATTGGAGCAGGGAAAAGGGGTACAAAGCAGAAATACCAATACAACAACTTATTCTGACTATGAAGGTTTGCAGGAATTTCCCATCAGGGGGTTAGCCGGATGGAGGCTCCAAATTAACTCTGGAGCAGAACTGACTTCATATAATAATCATTCGATTCAGAAGAGAGTTGTTATGAACATTATTGAAATATCTAATACATCAACAATAGATATATATGATATAAAGAAATTCAATATACGGGACACAAATATTCCTAATTTTGAAGTTTATTGCTGCAATCCCTGATGTCAGGCGCCGGCACTGAGCTCATAAATGTATGTTTGACTTTTCAGTTTTCAATTTAATTTTGTCACAGGGAAACAGAACAATGTGTCTTTACCACATAACTGAGGGTGGAATCACTGTGCCAAGTGGTGTTTTTATTGAGAATCAGCTCAACTTCTTCTTTAAAATATCTTATATGCACTAACATTTTGTATGTTTGTCACAAAACATGAGCATGTGTTGTGTGTCATCTTTGAGGACTTCTTTTGCATTAAGTGTATAATTTATTTGGTTGCCTTGCACTCCATCTAGTGGTTGTTTGTCTACATTACATTGTTGTGGCTGGTTGACTACAGAATGTGGGCTTGAGTTGCAATAATCATAATAACTGTCACTGCTTGCATTATTATGTGTTATATATCCAAGAGATTACACCTCCCGAAGGTAGCAAGAGTTAATGGATGTCTTTGTTTTTAGTGTGGAATTGTTCCTAATGCATTTTCCTCATGTTCATATGTTGTGAAAGGTAAGAATATAAAAATATATGTATTTAGAATGCATTAAAAAACGTAAACCATCCCTGGATTAAAATAAAGAATGAAACCTTCAATGCAACCTTAATTAAGAATTTAATAACTATGGAAGAAAACCTTGGATGAGACTTTCAAACTTTTCCCACCAGGGGGCAGGTTAAGTGAGTGTTGCATTACATAATTATGTCACAAGATTCAGCAGTGCTGGCTTGCCACTACATCATATCACACACTGGAACATCATGTACTGTTTTCTTCTGCAAAAGTGACAGGAACAACCTATGAAGTCTTTTATTTATTGCATGAAGAAGTTTCCAGACAGTATGTACAACCTTACAATTGAAGAAAACAAATCAATTAATTAGACATTTTACTTTAAATGACAAGCGACAAGTTCTTCAAGGCTCATTTATGTTCCATTGAAAAGACGCATTTGTTAAATTACAGTTGCTATGGAGTCCATTACTTGAAAGTTCTTGGCCTAGTTTTACGCTATGTTTAGCTCCAGACCCAAGGCCTATATTTTCTGGACATCACCCTGAGACAAACGACACTGTGAAAGTAGGTAGCAAGCACATTGGGTCATTTCTTAAACTGCTATGTATTAAAGTAAAGAGAGCTATATAATAAAAGCAAAACATTTCATTTCAAATTATGAAGCACAATAAACCCAAATAATAACGTTCATGCAAATGTGATCACACATTCAGAAAGTTGCATCATGTAGCATATCTGAAACATTTCTCAGGTCTTGCATCATAGTCGTCTTTGCATCATTGCTCTACTTCTTCCAGCCTTTGTGTCTGACATGTTCTTTCAGCATGTGGTTTTCAGCATGGTTCATTTTTGACAGAAGAGGCACGGTTAACAACTCATGCAGAAAATATTTGTTGTTGCTTTATTGTTATAAAGCCTTTTTATCTTTTTGAAACTGATCTTAAAAGCTTATGTTAAAAGAGCCTATACCATAGGAATCCGTAAACACAGGAAAAGATAGGCAGGAAGGTGTTTGGAGAAACCTCCCAAACAGTTGATAGTCCTCTTGACTGAAGAACTAACACATATGGTGAAACAGGCCAGTTGTGTTTATTCACAACCCAATAAGGTCTGCTGCTTCAGTAGCACCTGGATAGATCTTCATTTAGCAACTCAAAAAGCAAAGCAGCTGAGGATAAAAGTGAGGAAGCTTCATTATGCCCAGACAGTCACACACACTGTCTGGTACATATAATATATAATTAAAGAGCATACAAGAGGTACTGTGAGAGGAATGGCAGAGAGGTCTTATGGAGGTTGCGTGTTCCTGGTTGACAATTTGATTATACTTTCCCAAAGAAACAGAACAAATGGTGCAAGCAGAAATACCATTATGCACTATTCTTGCATGCAGTTGTACCCTTTCTGTCAATGATTTGTTTGTTTTCAAATGTGTTGTTACAATATTCACGTTCCTTTTATTATGTAATCTTTACTTCATATTTCTGAACCCTTGAGCCTCATTTTCTTCCAGCTTTTTGTTGCATGTTACTGCACAGTCTACAACAAAAGGCTTGTTAATTCAATGCAGTTTAGGACATTTGACCAGACTTGCTGAGGAATGTCAGGGTAAATTGTGGCTCTGGACCTCCTATTTCAAGATGACAAACATCCCCTGGGGGGAGGAAAGAGCCTGCAATCTCTATGCTATACTATAGCAATGTGGACATTGTAAGGGGATCACTGTCCCCGAAATCAAAGTCAAGGTACCTGAACTGAGATATCTGTCTCATTCTTTTGGTTTTATAACAATTCAATAAATATACTCCAGATGAGGAGTAAAAATGAGGACACGATATCCTGGTCAGGACAAGCCTTAAATCCCAGCTGTTTTACAGAAGTTGTCCTCCCTAACACCCCCATCCTTCAGCCACCCTACAACCAGCAGCTGAGAGACAGACGTGGCACCTAAGGGTGGGGGAAGGGCTTTACATCCTCTGTGAGGTAGACCTACTACTGGAGCCTTGAGAGATCTGGACTGTTCCAAGTAAAATGAGCTGTGTCTCAGGATTAATGAAGAATAAAATAATATGGTTTATTCTTCCATTCTCTTCTTAACAGTGTACCTGGCGTGAGAGTGCAGCTGGATGGTGTCCAGAAAGGCTCACACTCTCCCATTTAAAAAGTGGAGAAATACATTTGACATGCAAGATCTTTTCTTGCACAATTATCATTTATTTCATAGTGAAACAAAACAAATTCTATATTTTACATATGATGAAACCAGTGTTAGAGATTAAATCAGCAAGCAGCACTGGAACCCGGAGGCTTGGAGGTGTTTCTGTGCATCATAAACCACAACCGACCCTGAATCAGATTTTTCACTGAGTTTTCCGGCTGCAACAGCGACGTGTCGAGTTTCATAACTGAGCCCAGACAAGTTGTCAGAACTTGTCTTCGGCCTGTGTGGTTTAGGGGGGACGTCCCAGCTCCCAACTTCGGAAGGAAAACACAGACCACCTAATTTGAATATCCCAATCCCACTTCTAGAACCTTCTTTCTCGGGATATATAGAGCGGGAGTAGCTGCTGCAGGAAAGCGTCGCACAGGACACAACTGAGGGGAGAAATCTCGTGAATCAGCGCCAGGTAAGGATCGGAAGACAACAGTCGATGTTTTCAAGAAGGAAAGCAGAGAGTGGGGGAAAGGACTGCTTTGTTTCTGTAGTTACAGTACAGCATGTCCCCCCACTATAACCAGTTTGAAATCTTTGCTATTTCACATGCATATTTTAGAGCGTGTTTTATTTCCAACCCTCAGGGTTGACAGTGATTCTGACTTGTTGGCAGAGCTCCAGGTCTTTTATGCAACGTATTTCTTATCCGAGCGTGATGATGAGGCTCTTTGCCTCTTGCGTGCCATTCTTCTGCAGTCTTCTTTAAATGTTTCAGTGTTATCAATGTTTTCTGAAAGCAATTCATTTATGCGCCCGCAGAATCTGTGTCTTTCTTTTTTTATATATATATACTTGAATCCATCTTTTCCGAAGTTTAAATTTTGGTCCTCTGGGAAATATGTGCTGCTCAACTGTGGCACGTCTGATTGGATGGAAGTTTTTTTCTAGGTCATAGGCAGCCAATGAAAAAATTTACATTGGTTAGAGAGGGATTAGGAAAAAAACCATAGTAACTTAATATGAAATGTTTTTTAGTCTGAAGGCGGAAACTAGGGGCGCATAGGATGGACAGTTTACAAAACATAGACTTTGTATGACAAACTTTTCCTCCATAAGAGCCTGAATAATGTTTTACTGCCCGCTCTATGGATGGATTATTACATACACCTCTTGTCTTTCAGAATGAAAATCGCAGACCTCAAAACATCTCAAGGTATATGAACATGATGTAAAATAATTTCTGCAGTGTCACAAATATTTCAATAAAGAGATGCTGACATCGCGAGTCAGATTCAGAAAGGAGGACAGGAGTTAACACCAACTTAGATTCCACTGCAGCTGGTTTATTACAGCCTTGTGCTCTGCATTCCTTCCTTTGTTTGAAGAAGTGCTGGGATGAATCAGACAGCCTGCAGGCACACGCCCTTCTCTTGGAAAAAGGCAGCTTGGCGAACTTAAAACTACTAAAGCAAAAGTATCTTCAAGTCTACACGGTCGGACTATGATAACTTGATTTGAGATTCGTATTTCTCTTTGCCTGATCTCAGTGGTGTTGCAGCATTACCTCAGTTATAATAGAGAGGCATCATATTTCAGGTTTGTGTCAGCACACAGCTTCACTCGGAGTGGACGGCAGCTCCGGCTGCACAGCTGAGCCTCAGAAGCTGCTGATGTGGCAAGCCTGAAACTACAGGCTTTCCACTAACCCTGCCCTTCCTCTCCCAGCTCTACCTCCCAACCTCAGCTCAGCATTCCCAAACCAAACATATAGTTATAATAAATCAAATCAATATAAATTTGATTGTCTTCATTCCTCACAGCCATCACACCCAGAACATGCAGAAATATATTTTTTTAACCAAACCAAACAAGGGGAAGGTTGTTAACTTCATCTGTTACGTCTGTATCTTTTTTACAGGCTACTACAGCTGTTGTTGGAGACAAACAGGATGTGGGTGATGAATGTTGTTGCTCTTTGTCTGCTGGCCCTTGTGGCCTCCGCAGAGGACAAGAAACTGAGCAGCCATGCCTCTACGCTGGCTGACAACAGTGCCAACTTGGCTTTCAGGTCTGTTGACATTATAATATTTATAAATTACCCTGATTATAGTCTGAATGATGATTTTGTGACATGAAAACAAAAGAGTGAATAATCTTTCTTATGGCTTTCATTTCAGCCTCTACCACAACATGGCAAAGGAGAAAGGCACAGAGAACATCCTCATCTCTCCTGTGGTGGTGGCCTCCTCACTGGGGATGGTGGCTCTCGGTGGCAAAGCCTCCACTGCCTCCCAAGTCAAGACCCTGCTGAGCGCGGACAAACTGAAGGATGACCAACTGCACGCAGGCCTCTCTGAGCTGCTTTCTGAGGTAGGAACAATACCAGTAAATCCCTTGGACCTTATGTATGTAAGACTGATGATGATATATCACCAAGTTTCATTATGTCAAAGATTTATCTCACCTGTGTTAAAGAATATTCCGTATCTAGTTCCCTCTAAGTATTTCTCACACGTGTTGCTAATTCACAGGTGAGTGATGCCAAAACACGCAACACTACCTGGAAGATCAACAACCGCCTCTACGGCCCCAGCTCCATTTCCTTCACTGATGACTTTGTGAAGACCAGCAAGAAGCACTACAACTATGACCATTCGAAAATAAACTTCAGGGACAAAAGGAGCGCAGTGAACTCCATCAACGAGTGGGCGGCCAAGTCGACAGACGGGAAGCTGCCCGAGGTCACCAAGGATGTACAGAACACAGATGGAGCCATGATTGTCAACGCCATGTTCTTCAAGCGTGAGTATAAACGGGTTGTTTTACTTTTTGTCTGTTGGAAACACTTGTGTGCAGATGTGTAACTGAGTCTTCTGTGTTTCCTCCTGCAGCTCACTGGAATGAGAAGTTCCAGGGAGAGTTGGTGGACAACCGTGGTTTCATGGTTACTCGCTCATTCACTGTTGGGGTTCCCATGATGCATCGCACAGGTGAGTAATGCCAAGAATTTCTTATCTTACGTCATTTTTAAAGACAAGATGAGAGATCTGATTCATTTGACTGCTCCTCACAGGTCTGTATGACTTCTACGAGGACACAGCAAAGAATATCTTCGTGCTGAACATGCCTCTGGGACAAAAGCAGACCTCTATGATCCTCATCATGCCTTACCATCTGGAGCCCTTGGCACGCCTGGAAAAAATGCTGACCAGGACGCAGGTAGACACTTGGCTCAGCAAGATGGAGAATAAGGCCGTGGCCATCTCCCTTCCCAAAATCTCTTTGGAAGTCAGCCACAACCTGCAGGTAAATGTTTAGACTATAGAGGGAGAGATCTTTATTTTAAATAAGACATGCTGTGTTATCTGTCGTCACTAAAAAAAAACCTGGTATCTCTCTAGAAACATCTGGCTGAGCTCGGTCTGACCGAGGTGGTAGACAAAGCCAAGGCTGATCTGTCCAACATCTCTGGAAAGAAGGATCTCTACCTCGCAAACGTCTTCCATGCATCAGCTCTTGAGATGAACATTGAGGGAAACCCATACGACACCAATATCTTTGGCACCGATAAACTGAGGAACCCAACACTTTTCTACGTCGATCACCCCTTCATTTTCCTGGTGAAGGACAACAAGTCTAACTCCATCCTGTACATCGGCAGAGTCGTTAGGCCTAACGGGGAAAAGATGCGTGATGAGCTATAATGTTAATGTCAAAAGCTGTGGTAGCTTTCTTATTTGGAAAATAATGGCAGGAAACTGATTTAAATTTTGTTGGTGTAACCTCAGGAGCACATTTCATTAGACAATCTGTGGATTTAATGTCTTAGTTCAATGTTTTTAGACACGCTGAACCCTCCCTCAGAACAATTCTATATCAGGTGTCAGTTTTATGCCCCCTTGAATTGAATAATAATAACACAGAAAAACAGAAAAGTTCATATTCATATTTCATATTTCCATAAACAATTGGCAGTCGGTACAGCAGATAAATACACTTATATTAAGTACGACATCTTGTTCTCACAACCTGTTAATGACAGTTTTGGTTAGGTTATGATCCATGTGTGCTTTCTTGCATTATCTTTAATGTTTAAAGAAAAAGACTCCCTCCCTGCTCCACGTCAGTTTGGTTTTTTGCTTTTTCTCTGGTCTGCACTGAATTCCTCCTCTGCTGAGCTGAACTCGCAGTGGAAATGTGGCAAATGTCTGGTGCTTAATTCATCGTCACCAATTCCTGCCGACCGTACTGTGTCATTTGGTTCCTGTAGGTATTTTCCACAAAAAAAAAAGTCAGTTGGAGTAGTGTGATTATGTGATCCTTTTTTCAATAAAAATCAAACAACAACTGTGTGATATCTCTACGCAGTCGACACAGGAGAGAGAACGGAAGAATGTGAGCTCGCTGCAGATAACATCTACAAGGGAAAGAATAACATTCTTTCCAGTCGGCTGCAGGTCCAACAATCCCCCCAGGCTTGGTTTGCGGGTGTTTCCTTTATCTTCTGCAGACAACCATCCAAAGAATTTTCACCATCACTTGTTTAACAAACACTGTGTGATAAAATCAGTGGGATCTTAGTTGGGACGTCCCGAAGAGAGGCTAAGTTTGCAGTGCAGAAACTGGAGTGCAGGGTCCTCATGGTTAGTGGGAAACACACCATGCAAACTCAGTAGTAGGATCGCAAAGACATCAATAACTAGCTTTTAAGGTCCCTTTCATACAGCTTAGGCATTCTCTTTTATTATAATAATTGCATCAAATAGATACGTCGAACAATGCAACAATAAAAATATCTTTCACAATGATACAACACTGCTGTAATACGGGATGAGAGCCACCTTCTGGTCCCACAGAGGATTGACATGTTGTAAGAAAGGTCAGACAGTCGTGATGTTACACATTATATTTTATATTTCATATTTCTGTACACGTGAGTTTTTCCTTATACAGGACATAAATTACAACATTAATTACACAATATACAATGTATGTTTCTGACTGACGTCGCTGCTGTATCGTACACCAAGCACTGAATTAAGCCGATCCTACAGTCAAAGAAATATGTCGGGAAATATCAGGGATTATTGCTGTAAATCTGAATACAATTGACGAAGGTTCATGAAGTGTTCTTAAATGTATATAATTGCTATAATTGGGTTGAGTTGAAATTTGAAAACAGATATATAATATAAAAATTCACATCTTCCAAATAATTCCAAATAATATTTACATTTTAGAAAAAAGTTGTCTTGTACTTCATTTTTCCTATGTGAATTCAATTTCCTGCATTTTTACTGTTTCGTCAAAAGCATTATTTGTTTTGACACTAGATGGTGCTGTTTCCTGTGTGCACAACTTTCACACACACAAGGTTTGTTTGTGACATTAGGGTACCTGAGTGTACACTTCAAAATGGTCTTTAAAGTGTATTGCAGAGATTTTATGCAGTAGATCAGCATTAAGTGTGTTTGGAATCAGCTGTAACGGTGCCAAATGCAATTGTACACACACAGTTTGCTCTCCTAAGCTCATAAATAAACAGACAAGCAATACATTTAAGTCAATTTAAGTCAATTTACTTTTACCATAATTAAATGTGTATCAGTGGAAAGAATGACTGAGCACTTTGTCACTTGCTTTGAAGTTAAATTGACTATAAGAGAAAACAAAGACAAACATCACTGTCATTATTTAAGTTGCATCATGTTACCTTTCATTAGTGTGATATGCTAACCCGGTGATAGCTTAAGGTTAATGAATTGTATGAAGGGCCCCCAATAGACATCATCAACTCTTCATTGAGACTTTCCTCTAACCCTCTACTCTTCTTTGCTCATACATGAGAGAGAAACATTGCAAAGTTCTCTTTTTATGTGCTGGTAGTTATATACATATAGCAGCTTTTTGCCTCCATCTCTTGCCCCCACCAACTACTGTATGCAACAGCCTCAACACCATAACTTTATAATGAGCATTAGGACAAACTAAATAACATACAACACATTCCTACCAGAAATAATGTCTCTGATATTTTCTGAAATATTTTTGAAGTAGGCGTTTGGGGCATTCAATCCTCTTGTTCCCATGACATAGGTGACCACTCAGTGGCCAGTGAGTGCAGGGAGGAGTGAATGAGTGCTTCATTTGTTAAGGATTGGTGCACTTTCCCCGTGCTACCGGTAGGAGCTACGTAGGCAGGTAATGCGACAGCTTTCATTACATTAGCACCATCGTATTCTGCTGTGTTGGCTGCAGGCAGATTAGCCGGTCGATGGAAAATCCTCTTAGAGAAGTCTGCAATAAGCCATAGTGAGACGGCGGGTGGTGCTCTCTGTCCTCTGCCTGCACGTCTCTCAGTTCTATGTCTCTGGATGTGTCCTCCATCCAATGCTTCTTCCTCTGCTTTGTTTCTTTCACATCTCAGATTCAGATTTTCGGGCACACCGGCCTGTTGGCCTTTCGAAAAAGGGTCTTGATCTCGTCTGTCACCATCTCCTGCCAGTTGTCCCTGTTGAGATCAGAGCTTGGAGTTGAGACCGTCCTTGTATTTTACATTTGTTTTTAAGCAGAAGCTCTGAGTTTAGAATACAGGAACATGCTATGAAAGCGTAACCACAAAGCAGACTCAACAGAAATGCTGTCACAGACTAGAATAGAGTTAAAAGAAGGTTAATTGTAATGAGCTACAATAAAAGTGAATTCACGAAACAAAGAGGGCTTTTCCCAATCTACTTAAGGAAGCAGAAGTTGATAAGATCAGGAGATTAATGACTGCAGTAGATCACAAGGCAATCAATGATATTTAGAAATAAAGGAAGGGAAACTGTGAGTGTGTGCAGGCTCAGAGGTTGCGTATAGACGGAAAGCTGTTCACATCAAACTGACAGACAAAGTTACGATTCCACACACACACACAACACAACACCAGCTGGCATGCAGGTCTCTACCTCCTTCATTTGGACTAAGACGTTCAAGCCTTTTTCTCAGCTTTCTTTCTCTTGTATGCAGCTATATCGTCAGGGTTCAGCCCGTGATTTTCATCCCTGAAGTAATATGTGGATAGTTGCAGTTTGCATGAGTCCAAAGTGGCAGAAGGCAAATATTCATGAAACTATGTGTCGCCTGTGCATCCCCCATTTTTGTTAATAAATACTCCATGTCAAATGAAATATGCGGGCAAAGCATGGAAATGTGATCTTACCCTGGTTTGATTTCTGGTGGTTTTGGCAAAGGTTTTGTAAAGTTAGATTTTCCCACAAGCCAGTATGTCTCTTCAATGCCTTTACCCTGGAAAACAATTTAAATAGTATGTAGAAATGCCTCCTCTGAAACATTTGATAATGATTGTGATAAACCATGTAACGTTACCTTGAGCTCTGTCTTGCCCCTGACGTCTATTTTATAACCCTCATTGAGAGAATGGAGGATCTTCACAGTGCTCATATTCACATGGATTCTATAAGCTGAAAGGAGAAGAGAAGACAAGGTGGCAAAAACAGACCTGAACAAAAAAACGTGAAGATATCAGAAGTGGGCAGGAAACTCACGCAGCCCGGTGGATTCCATTCGAGAGGCAGTGTTGACGGTGTCTCCGAAAAGGCAGTACCGAGGCATCGTCAGGCCTACCACTCCAGCAACACAGGGCCCTTTGGATTTACAGGAACAAGAAGATGATGCTATTCTTTGGAAGAGTCATTAAGACTGACAGCTATGTTGAGAAACATCAATGAGGTGTTACTCTCCCCATTACAACACTTATTTAAGTCAACAAGAAGTTAATACATAACAGATTATTATTATAACTTATGTATAATTAATCTTCACACTATCTACATAGTTTTGTGGCTTCAATACATGATAGCTCATGTTCCTTGCAGCACACCGTGCTATCACCTGGAATGAAATGTGCTCTACAAATAAAGTCATGCTCGCTTGCTTTCTTTTATGTCTCACCTGAGTGAATTCCTATGCGTATCCTGACAGGAACGTCTGGCATGTGCCGCATATGGAAGGTTCCCACTGAGCTGAGAATGTTCAGAGACATGTTGGCGATCTCCGCAGCGTGCTTGTTGCCGTTTCTCTTTGGCAGACCGGATGCGACCATATAAGCATCACCAATGGTCTCCACCTGGATAATGTCAACATATCGATTTGCTTATAGGCTCTATCAGTTAGTCTGTGTGCAGACACATGCTTAGTGAATTTCTGCTAATATGCAGGATAATTTATTTGTAGTTCAAAAACTTGGCCACGCTGGGTAAGAAATGTGCTATTTATTGAGCGTGCTGTCTGACCTTGTAGACGTCGTGGTTACTGAGCACGGCATCAAACAGAGTGTAGAGGTCGTTCAGTAGGTCGACCACCTCGATGGGATCACTGAGCGAGGAGATTGTGGTGAAACCCACAATGTCACTGAAGTAGATCGTCACCTGGTCAAAGTATTCTGGCTCCACTGTGGCGCCGGTCTTCAGAGCCTCGGCCACAGAACTGAAGGAAGGTGGAGAATCACTTATTTATCACAACCAAAAACAAAGTTTTAATTTCTAAAACTTAGTGTGTCATGCAAAAACAGGCTTTACATGATTGTTGGAATGATGTTGTGTGGTTGAGTGTGTGTGTTTGTGTGCTCACGGTGGGAGCATCTCGGAGAGCAGTTTCTCTGTTCTCTGTTTTTCCACCTCCAGCTCCTCTGTTCGCTCTCTGATGAGGTCCTCGAGGTTGGAGCTGTACTGCTCAAGCATCCTCAGCATGGAGTCAATGATGTTGGTCTTCTTACCCTTGTTGATTATCTTGAACTGATTGTAAAACAATTTACAAACTTAATGTCTTTCCGTCGAAGAATGATCTGCAATTTGGGAAACACTTTCCAAGAAAAATGGAGCCCCGTGACAAATCTGAAATAAAAAACAAACCCTGTCAAAGATCTCATCAAAGGATGGTCTTCGGTCAGGCAGCTCGCTCCAGCACTGCTTCATCAGCTGGATACATTCCAGAGGAGCCTGATCCGGGGCCACGTTGGGGCGGCACATCGGAGGAGGCTTCTTCACCTTTCGGATGATCTCTGATCAAGAGTGAAAGGGTTTGTGACAGGTTAATCCAACAAGAATGCCTATCAGCACTCTGGTTTTAAGTAACCAAACTGCTTGCTAGGAGCTCTGTTGCATGGCAACAGATACACACCCTCTGGTGGTAGACCCAGCATGCAGTATGGTGGCCCTCTGACCACCACCTCCTGGAGGATGATCGCAAAGCTGTACACGTCTCCCTTGTAGGTGCCTTTACGGGAGCTTGAAAGGTCCCTGAGGAACTCTGGAGCAGACCAGAAGAGATCTAAGAGGAGCAAAAGAAAGATTCTGTATTACGGTGTGAGCATTATACCTATACAGTAAATACCAACTGTAGATAGCTTCTGGCTACCGTAAGGTAATGTAAACACAGTATAATGCATAGTATTAATACCCCTGTTTAGGCAGAGTAGACATTACCTTCAGGTGGAAGTTCTTCTACGGGAGCTTTCTGAGACTCCAGTAGCTCATTAAAGCCATAGTCAGTAATCTTGAGTACAAAACGGCCATCTACCACACAGTTCCGGGATTTTAGTCGTCCGTGAGGGAATTCCCTGTGGTGAAGGTATTTCATACCCTGGAAGAACAATATGTCAATAATAATTATTGATAACGCTTACACGGGGTTACGTAGCGCTGCAGCCAATCTAAGCGGGTTACACCTCGGACAAGGGTAATAGAGACCGACAACCATTCTCAGGGGGATTTGGTGTCATAATTAACCTAACATTTTGGTCAGCAGGAGGAGGCCGGAGCACAGAGACGCTCCAACTTATTGGAGGGGTGCAGCATGGGCCAAGGAGGAAACCATACAAACACCCACAATATATTTACCTTGATAAGGTCCAGCACAAGTGAGGACTTGAACATCCAGTCTAATTTAACGTCCTCGTTCCTAAGCAGGTCCTGCAGACTCCCCCGCGAGCAGTGCTCCGTCACCACCGCAAACATGGAGCAGTCTGAGAAGAAGCCAAGGAATGGATTCACGTTCTCGTTTCTCAGGTCCTTCATCTGAGATAATCGGACAAACAGGATAATTAAACATTTCCCCAATCAACACAGGAGACTTTGCGACCATCAAATATGGGTAAAAGGGCAGTTTTGTGCCAGGTCAGGATAAGTTGCTCCACCTTGGTGAAAATCTTTGTGGTGCTCTGCTTCACCTCCTTGAACTGCTCATCCTCAAATTTCTTGAGCCACACCCAGTCGCCCTGGAAGAGAAATGGAGTGTTGTTATTTGGCCCAAAACACATGGGAGGATGAGATTGTGGGCGCCTGTGCAGAGATCCTTAAAGGGCTCGCTACCTTCCCTCGTTACCATCCTTGGTGGCCAACTGTTGACTTTTTTATGATTTCAGCAGATTTCAAGTACAAGGTTAAAGGATAAAGTAAACTTGCTACTGACATTTTCTTTATAAACAAGACCTTCAATAGTTAAATAATGAAGTCCTTTATGCTGTAACAGACGTAAAATCTCTGACATTTCGTTCTGTTATACCCTTTTATTTTTGCATTTAGAAATCCTATTAACAGTTGCTTCCCACCAAGGCTCTGTTTAAGTGCTCCTGCTGTCCCGTGTTGTTGTTTTCAGAGGACAATAAGTACAGTGGGTCAGTCGGTGTGACTTACCTCATACACTGCAACATTGGAGGTCTCATGAGTTGCTGTCCTCATGCTGTTCATCGAGTTTGAGCAGTCTGCAGATTTCTCCTCCAGAGCGCTTTTAGACTCGCTCAGATCTTCTAAAGTGAGTTTCTGTGTGCAAAATCAAAGAAAGCAAAATTAAAGTTCTCCTCAGTTTACTTTTGCACACCTTATACCTTGAAGGTAAATGTCGACATAAGGCTGTAGCCATGTGATAGCTTGATATTTGCTTTTGTTAATTACTGGCTTACATCATTGCTGCTTACCTTCTTGCTAAGCTGAGGGTTGATGAAAGTAAGATCCTCTAAGGTCAGCAGGATCCGATTGGGACCTTTGACCAGCTGGATTTGTTGGAGTCTCCTCCTGTCGGTCAGATTCAGAAAAGATAAGGAACTCTATTCAACGAACGGCCGCGGGTTCCCTAAAACTCTCTCAGAGAGATTATGAACACAGGAAAGCTTATCCCTGTATGATTGCCTCATTGAATGTTATTTCTCTTGCTTTCACCGACCACTTACTATTATTACCTTAAAAATGGTAAAAGCATGAACAGTGTCATGAGTTTTTATGATTTTAATTACAGTGGAAACTTTGGGTTTCATGCCAACTCTCTGCCCTTCGTATCTATGATCCAGAGATGATGTCTATTCTGGGACCAATTCTTCTAAAGTACACAAATAACACAATGCAGTGTTTGGTGAATGCATCTTAACACCAACTGGTGAGAGAGAATATATTTGCATTCACACAGCGTACCTGATGTAAAGACTTATAGCAAGACCTGCGACAGCCAAAGCGAAGATGACAGCAAACACCACTATGATGTAGGTGACCTCCACACCTGAGGATGACAACAAGCAACTTGATGGTGTTGGAAATGAGGGCGGTGTCTAAATGCCAGATAAACAAATAGCGTGCCAGAAACATGCAGAGAGACGTTCACACAAGCCACTGACAACCAATATTCACGCTCCTATTCACTCTTACCTCCTGTGCAGACAGCAGACTTAACAAACCAGCAGCTGGAATCAGAAGGCGGCGGGGATCCTCCTGGAAAGTAGATGGACCTCCCAGCAAGACGAAGCACCCCGGCTGTCAGATCCACCACGTAGGTCGGGTACAGCTGACTCCCCGTGTTGTCAGTATCCAGGATGATATAACTGGTTTTCACCTGGCCCCCAGTGTTCACCTTGACCTTCTGGTTGAAGCCACTGAAGGTTGTGTTCTTTATGGAGTAGGCCAGGTTGGAGCCTGACAGCCGCATGCCAGCTCTCCGGGCATTGCTGATGGATTTGGCCAGCAGGTAGATGCCGTTATAGATAGTCCCAAAAAGTGGGTTAACCTGCAAGACACAGCAGGGGTTGTTAGTAGGAGCTAAAATAGAAGGCAGGATGCAAGTTCGAGATCATTTCACAACCATTATCGACGATTCCAGTGATCAATATGGTTTTAACATAGACTCAAATAACTCTGAGCTTCTTTAATTCCCTAGTTTGACATCTGGACTGTTCGTACCTGCTCCGGTGGCACAGTTAGTGTCACTTCCTCAGCATTCTTCGCTGCAGTGTACGCCTCATTGAAGGACAAAGGCTCAGAGGCCAGGGTTATAGTGAGCACAGCGTCGTAGGCCTCCCTCAGCCTGCTGTTGTTTTGCAGAGGAAAGTAGGAGACGGTGTAGGAAACGCTGTAGTGCAGCGTGTCATAGGGCACAAAAACATACTTCCCTGAGGTCAGACCCAGTTGCTGGGCCTTGAGTAGAAATATAGCCTGCTGCTCCCCTCCAACCAGGACAGAGTGCATGCACATGATGATAACTGAAACACAAATGGAAAAACACTGAAATACTACAGATAACGTGTGAAGTGAAGACAATGCACTCATCAATGATTTCATGTGCACAAAGTGCTATTAGGTGGAAGAATGCAGCAGTGAGAAGTTATGTGTACTGTCAAATAATCATACTTGGAAAATATGAATAAATATTATCATAATGGAAATATTAATATCTGTTATTTAAGTGAAAAATCTGAAAAATAAATTACAAGGGTTTTTCAGACAATTATGGGATGATTTTAAATGTATGCCAGATAGTATGGTTGTTGGACAGCTTTGGTTAATTTACAAAAACGCTGTTATCTATTGTATTTTATTATGTACTATCATAAAATTACTACATCTTATTATCTTTATTGCTGTTGTTGTTGCTTCATATGATTCTGAGCAGACTTGTTTGTTATTTATTTGTTATTTGTTTATCAGTATATCTATATGTGAAACTTAACCACTTGACTTTAAGTTGTTTTGATAAGAGCAGTGATAATGACAAGATAACACTTCCCAGTCATGTTGGTCCTCTACAGAGGATGCTGGGATGAGGGAATATTCTGATGGGGCAAATAAGGACATCTGTCTCCACCCTGTGATGTCATATCTGCTGATTGATTCAGCCATGCTCCACCGCAGGGATCATATATGATTTATTTCTTAGTATTCGTGTCTATTGGTTGATTTGTAGTGATCTCAACGTAACATTCCTATCACCATATTTCATTGCATGGTGTTAATGTCAGCACAGACTCACCCCTGATCTCCCCTGCAGTCTGGATCTTCCTCAGTGTGTTCTCCACGTCTGTCTCATTTAGACCCATGGATGTAACCAGGGCAACCGGAAGCCCCTTCTTCCTCAGAGCAGCCGCCACTCTCCCCGCCGTGTCTATCCAGATGTCCTCATTGGAGGAGACCACCACAATGTTGGCCCACCTAAAATGCTTCAACACGGTGAACAACACCTCCGAGGGAGACGGCACTGTCCTGGCGGATGTCGGGTAGTCTGTGATGTGGTTCAGTTCGAGGTTAACGCAGCTGTGGGAGAAGATGGCCTTGTCCCAGTTCTTGGCCAGCAGTGAAGCGGCAGTACAGTATCCGGGGTTGGTGGGACCCACAAACGCATCCGCCATCTTTTCATAGTAAATAAACGCGGTGAGAGCTTTGGAGGTCTCACAAGGCTCCTGGAGGAGAATGAAGTCCATTTGCAGGCCCAGATCCAGACTGAGGTCTCCGTTGATCCTGCTTACAGCGAGTCGGGCGGCCGCAGCGGGCAACGCCCTGTAGTAGACGGGGTCGCAGTTCCAAGGCCCCAGGACCCCCACTTTGAATATTAGACAGCGGACACAGCAAGGGAACGTCAACACTCCGAGGAAGACCCATAATAGAAAGTTATAAAAGGGTAGTGTTGTGAAAGTTTGTCTGCTTCTAATTATGGGCACACATGGATGGTTGGACTCCCACAGCGCCCCTCTAAAGTTTGGAGGAATATGTTGCATTGTCCTTCCAGTGTGTCCGAGGTAGTGAAGTTGTATATTCACCATTTAATAATCAATTTGATCCGTGACACCTGCAAACCAATATTATAAATATTAAAACTTAGTAATCAAATCAATTAAGAACATTTTTCAATGGAAAGTTAGCGCGTACCATTTCTTTAGCGTCATCAGGACAGCTGCAGGGTCCGATGAGACAATCGTACAGGTGTCCTGTTGGGTGCGTCGTCACCTCACCATCGCCAAATTCTCACCTATTCACCTCGAAGACCGAGAAGTGGAAGCACAGCCGAGTCATTGTGGTCGGATTAGGGGCTGAAAGTGGCTGGTAGAGATCGTCTGTCGCGTTTGGAGACAACTTCAGCACCCTGGAGAGCTACTTACGCCCCGCAGCTTGCGCCTCTCAAGGCACCCGTGCGTCTCCACCGACAGCTCTGAACACAAGAAGCATATCTGGATGAAAAAAAAAAAACACCTCTGGCCCTGTAAAGTCACATGTATCTCGGGGAATAAAGAAGAGTCACATATTCCAAATCGAGTTAGATTGACAATCCTGTTCAGTAACGAGGAACGTCCACCAAAAAAACACTTATTTCACTAAATGGATATAAAAAAAAGCAGTTGTTGTATTATCAACATGGGAGGCCAGTGTCAGCCATGGGCCCATTCAATCAAATCCTCCAATGTGACCTGGGGCCAAAACGTAGGTGTTAATCACTAATCCATTTTCAGTGAGGCACAATATAAGAGGATTGACAGCAGGCCTTAGCCTAGTCTAAAAGCCTTGTTATCATGCAGGCTGGATAGCCAACAAGGCTCTTCCCATCATTTAACATATTTATTCCTCTGGGAGTATCATCACAAATTGTTCTTCTTAAACTGCATATAGGAGATTATAAATTAATAAATTCAATATCATAAATTGGTTGCATAATTTACAGCCCCACATGTTTATAGAGATAAAGAAAGAACGTTTATGATGTGCAGAATGGAGTCTTTTCATGTGCCATATTGCACAGTGACACCTGAACTGTGATTTAATTGGTCCAATATGCCAGCAGTACAGCAAGTCCCACAGATTAAATAAATTTGAACCCTGGCGGAGTGGGAGTAATTAAAGATAACAAAGGACTCTCACTGTGGGTCCCCTGAGTTCAACTGCATTTTGCCTGCGTCAGTCTTTTCAGCTGTTTTTGAAAGGGCTCCACCAGTAAAGCAACCTAGCAAATGAGCCCAAGCACAGCTGGTTGCCACAACATTGATGTCAGTTAAAGGCAATATATTGGCTGGATGGAAGGCTGAACAGAAACATATCAGATGTGGTAGCTCAAATTCAGAATAAAATGTAATTTAATGGTCCCAAAATTCTCTATAATAATAAATGAACAAATCCGTAACTCATTATGATGAAGCATTAATTCAGGACAAAGATAATTTCCTGTAATCTTCCACATTTCATTTTATTCTACTTATGATTAATTCAAATTTCGCCAAAAGTTGCCTATAAGTGAACACACTGGCCCACTGCCTCATGACATCCTTGAAATCATGGTATGTGCATGTCATATCGTTAAGGGCATTTAAGGACACGTGTATCAATGCCAGTAAATCATTGAAAGAAATAGAAACAGTAAAGACGGATTCAACATCTGTTTGAAGTCAGATTCAATAAATATTTGAAGAAACAAGTTTTGGTAATTGGTTCAACTAACATCAGGCTGCAACTGTGTATGTGTGTGTGTGTTGGACACTATGAGAAGAAAGTTAACAGTTCATATTTGTATCTACAGAAATATTACTGTGTACATGGCGCTGCAAAGTGATTCCACCTTTGTTGACCCATTTACCACATAAGCTGTTGAGCCTCTTAAAAGTAACACCTTGACGCCACTGTCTTGCATCCCGGAATAGAAGACAGAAATGATGACTCAGCGCAATGTCCACCCAGTGAGCAATGAACACATAACATCTGAACTGCTCCAGAGGCAAGCTCTGTGCAGTGTGTTAGATATATTGCAAGGAAACACAAGTTGTCTGTTTAAGAATGCAAAGTAACATGAACATACATAAAAATATTAAAAAAGAATAGGTAAACAGGCAGGTAATTCGAAACAGCCCTAAATGTATCGGATTCCAACTTAGCATCTCTCCCTCAAATGTGCAACGAGGGGGGAAATGGAAATTGCACTGTAGACAAAAAACAAAAAACAATGAAATATGACCCTGGATTTATGAAGCAGGGTAAACAAGAAGATATAAAAATACCAAGATAAAGATGAAGAAAGTCTCGGGAATAGAAAAGATTTATTTTGATATTTTATTGTCTAGTATTTGTGAATTCAAGTCCATTTAAAAGGGGCCAAAAGAAATCTGTGAATGTAATTTATGCTACAATCATGGCTGAGGAGGTTTAACCAGTTATCATCAGGCTATATATGGGATATGTATTGCAGCTGTATTGTATTACATTCATAGGGTTATAGGATCATTAGGCCTAATTTGAAAATATTTATTTTGAAATAATTAAGACGTAAACAGCCATTTGACATGGTAATTGTATTTTTTTTATTTGTTCCAGAAACACCTGTACACTTGTTGGTGGTCAAAGCTACCCTAGTATTCAGTAAATGAAATAATTAAACCAGAATTTCTCACTTTCTAATGATTTCAATGAAAGTTTACCAAGGTTGAATCTCCCCAGTGCAAATACTGTAGAGATAGTAGTTTATTCGAGGATATCTGTAACTCTGGTTCCATCTGGTGGCACAGCCCTACACTGCTCCAAACTGTTAATAAAGCTAATAGATGCATGTATCATAAGACTCTTCCTAAACTAGGGATCACAAATACATTAACATCAATGAAATACAGAACATAACTTTGACAAACATACATTCAACCCCAATCATGACCTTTCCCAAGACGTAACCAAGTTCTCCTGTGTTTAAACTTAACCAAACCTTAGCAATTGGTGACGTCATATAGAGCCAGAGTCTGTGCAGTATTGATCAGCGTAATAGGGATTTAGGTCCTGTCTTAATCAATAATGCACTGCACTTACAATGGTTTGAAAGAGACAAACATGGTTATAAAAAGTTTGCATTATATCCCTTCTTGATGTTCTTACAATTCCCAAACAGAAGTCTGCAGACGCCTCTGTGAGTAACACTTAAACTCATGATGAGATGATGTGATTTACATCGCTATTGTGAAGAACAAAATGTTCACTTAATGAAAGAAAATAACAAAAATAAATAAATAATTAAAAAAAATACATATCTTATATCTCATATGAGCCACAAAGCCTCACAATATATCATCATGTTTATCCTGCATCTTCATAAGAGTGCACTGACTATGGGGTTAGATTTCTTTCATAATAATTGAATGAAAAAACCCTGACAATCAAACAAATATATTAATAAGTTGAAAATAAATAAAACTAATTATAAAAAAATACCTCAAAGGCAATACTTATTTATAAAACTTTTTAAAAAAGTGCCACAATGGATTACAGTCCTGTCCACGATATTACATTAAATAGTCTCTCTGATGGTGTTTCTTTATTTTCAGTTTCTCTCCTGTATATCTGGAGGAACGGGTCACTGGTCCGGCAGGATAGTATCTAAATTGAAGCAACAAATAGAAGGTAAATGTATTGCTCATTATATGTTATTAATAGTAATCATAACCACAGGGATGACGTTGGCCACTGAAGGAATTTGTGGAATGTGATGCAGTGATATAATGTACCGTATATGTTGGCTATGACAAAGCTAAAGTTGACATACTATTTATCCAGTGCTGATGATGGACTAATTTAAGTAGGCTTTGTTAATATTAATGATTCCTACAGGAGTAAAGGGAGTTTCGTAGGTCTGTAGGCCATTTCAGGATATCCTGGCAAAGCAAAAAAAGATTAATAAGCAAAAGGGAGATATTCTCAGATCTGACTTGTTGTTTACATCAATGTTAGCCAAACCCAACATGAAGTGATGCTTCAGTGATGCTTCGTAGCCGAAGATAACTGTCAACAGTCAATTGGGCCAAAAAAACCCAGAAGTGAAGTTATCACTTCGCCTTAATTCATATTTGTTTAATTCAGAAGTGTATCTATGTAATTTAGGCTATTTATATCTATTATACGCTAAGAATAAATTAGCATACACTAATTTATAGGAGTGCCAATTGGGATATTTGGGGGAATAAAACACATTTGTGTGTCAAAAGTGACACCAAAATAATCACAGTGATAGAAAGGTGAAGAATATCTTAATCAACTATTGTATAGTTTTACATTTGAAGTGGTATTTTTAATTTTAAATAAATGCGTTTAATTTAATGTACTTTTGTTGTTTGATTCTTGGGAGATTTGTTCAATTGTTGTGAAATAAAACTAATCCCTGACAGTACCAGTCCCGGAAGTTACACGTCTGGAATTTCCAAAATAAAAGCACAACATTGATAATGTGGTTTGTGGAGTTCCTGCATTATCATAAATATAACATTTATAGTTTTGCACAGCAAAATAGGCCCAGTAGATATTCAACAATATATACAAGTTTATATTCATTATAAAACGGGTAGACGGGCAGACATGATTCCAAATTATTTGTACATACTGACATGACATTAAAAGTCCCATAGCAACTTCTACCAGTTAGCAGCTAAGCTAACTCACATGGACACTTGTGTTGTTAAACCACGACAATGTAGACATTTGCCTAACACGAAAACTTTCAGTTGGGTTTAAAGTAGTTTTACTTTGGAAATCTTTGAAGGAAATGCTCTTATTTTTTACATTAGCCGACTTGCCAGTGGTGAGACGACTCGAGGCTGGGGCGGGCAGGACTTTATGGGATGGGAGCAGACGTTAGTGTTCAAGTGTTTCCAACCGCTGACAGTTAATTGTGGCCGAGCAGACAAACGGAGGCATCTGCGGAGCTCATGTAGACCAGCAGACACACACACACCACCGGACAGAGGAGTGCTGCGCTGCGGGGGGGCTCGAAAATGGGAGCGGTGAAGTGAAAACCGGCCGAAAAAGCGGATTTTCTGGATGAAAGGCAAGTAAGTCACCGGGAACTTAACAACAAATGTATATTAAGTAGAGCTGCAATTATTATTTGTGTCCTAATTGTGAAACAACTCACTGAAGTATTCGCGTGGAGTTTCGAACTGAGAAAACGCAGCGGACCTCAGCGGTCAGATCATATTTCATTTGCCTCCGTGTTTAGGAAACCGCCCCTGGTGTCCTCACCCAACTGACCAGGCTCTTCACCACACATTCAGCCATAGACACAACTTCATGAAGTGTGCGAACTCTCGTGAACGATGTGGACCGAGTGACACGCGGAGCTATGATTGACAGCTCGAAGGGGCGGGGCTTAGGCTGACTATTATTGACGAGATCCTCGTGCGATAATTGCGCCGGTTATTTTATCTGTAAAGGCTGCAGTAAAGTTCTCTCCTCGCCACGTACGGCTGCACGAAATATGATCTGCAGAGGTGCCAGTGCACCGAGTGTACCCGCCTCTTGTGTTCACTTGTTCGGGAATGGCAGCAAGGAAGCCCGTGGTTCACTTTGCTAGATTTTTATCACGAGAGAAACATCCGCAGGAAACTTATTTTAAAACTGGCTTATAGACCAGAAATAAGCGCTCAATACGGATTGTTTCGTGAAGATGAATTCTGCCCATAGATGCTACTGAAGCAGCGATACTGCAAAATAAACGCTTGGATTAATTTAGGAACAACATATGTATATGTATACATTATACTTTGGATATTTATACTTCAATTAAGTAAAAGTCAGTAGGCTATGATCAGCGATTGTACTTTCACTTTCAAAAGTAAAAGTATTAATTATGTAGCAGAGTGGAAACTGAAAAAAGGTGCCATAGAACAGTGCCAAACTTTTTCATGGCAAGGACCCCTAAACTGACACAAATCTGGCCCCCTTTGATAAGATTTTGTCTCAGGGTCCCTCATCTGATATGATTTTAGGTGTAAAGAGTTTTTTTCAATTGGTAATATTTTTTTTGTAGAACCAGGGAGGATTTTGAAGAACTATTATCTTATCAAGAGTGGCATTATATATTTTCTAATATTTTGTTATATCTTTATTGTCAATGTAACTGAGAAAAAAGTAGATTGGGTCATTAAAAACACAGTCACTCTTTGGGGCTCATTTCAAGTTTTCCACATGATTCTGTGGAAAAGGAGAGATAAACAATAGTATGTTGACGTGTTATAACCACCGCTTGAAATTATCTGAATAAACAGCAATATGATGATCCTACTATTTGATTATTCTGAAAATAACAAGAGACCCACAAATGTTGATCGTGAAGGTTCATTTTGACAGAATTACATTATTTATAAGAATTAGTAATCATATCAGGCGTTGCGGTCAACCACATCTTCCGTGAGTCTTTCCTCGTTCTTATCTGCTAAGGTTATTAATTTGATGAGTCTCCACGCATGTCAGTTTATTCACTCACGGCAACTGCAGGCATCTCATTCCTGCCTAATTGTTTCAAGACAGTTAAGTATTGATTCATTTGAAACTCCTTGCCTCCCCCTCAGTGTCACGCATTAATTTGTCTCTAAAGGATTAGCGTGGCATCCATCTTCTAATTACACAGTTTTCCGACTTCAGCTTGAAGATTAAAAGGAGACAGAGCGTCTCAATGACTTGAAAAATACATCCGAGCACTAGAGGATCCTGAACAAATTGAGGGCTAAATGAGGTTCGACTTAGGTGCAAATGAATGTGTTGAAAGTGAAACTATTTGATGCTTTGTTATGCACTTTCAATCTGTGTTCTGTTATAAATGTGCCTGAAGCTTTTTTCATGCATCAAGAGGAGACAGCGAGAAAAAAATGTCTTATTTGACTTTAGATAAGCATGTTGCCTGAGGGCAATTAAATGCAGTGTTTTTTTATTGACTCTTGACAGAGTACTGATAGCACACACCGATAACAACTGCTGTAAGTGGATTATCAAGTGATTGGAGTCTGGCAAAAGTTTGCACATAGTTGTGAGGAGATAAGTTAAGATTTAACATTTAAATGCTGTCATTAAGATATACTGTATACATTAGCAGTAGGTGGGTAAATAAATCACTAAACAGGTAATGGCTGATGAGCCCCAGCGGACAGTAAAGGGTGGTTCGCTGCTTTCCCGGGACGAAAAGGCGTGAAAAGACCTCTGAAAGTGAGAAGGTGTCGGGCGTGATTTCACAGGCCCTTGCCAATTGTCCACTCAGGGGGTTTGCAGCTCTTAAGTGCCGTCGCTTAGCCATTGGGAATCTGCAGGATCATTAGAATGTGTCTGATGTGAAGGCGGTACCAGCAGCAGTTTGCTAAGATTTATTGATGAGAGGCCGAGAGGAACACCTGGTGCAGAGACTTCACAGTCCTCGCTGAAGCAACAGATGGAGCAAAGGTTGCAGCAAGGTTAGGAGGGCTGTGTGAACCCAGTTCACAACCACACAGAGGTGAGAGGACTTGCTGAAGACATAAAATTGTATGAGCAGTCGGTTTTATAGGCGGTTTCCCATGTTTAGTCTGCAATGGATTCTCTGTGATCGTTGTAACATCAGAAACGTCCCTCTGTCTCACACACCCATGCCCACACCCACACACACATACACACACACACACACATATACACACAGTGTTATGTTTCTATCACTATAGGTTGACTTACATTGAGACTCTACCATTATCATAACCACTACTCACCTAACCACCTACCCTAACCTTAAATGCTTAAATGTCTTCTCCTTAAAATGAAGTCATGTGTGTCATGGAACCTGCATTTTTTACTGTTGCACAAATAGCCAGCAGTAAAAACAAATGTCAGGGCTCAACTGAAAAGAAACACTGCACAGAGGTAAACTTCTCTGTCTCAGTAGACTTTGATCCTCAGTAATCAGTCAGCGGGTAATGACCCGCGAGTGTTGTACTGCTATGTAACTTCACCCTCTTACATAAGTCAAGATAAACCACCTTAACCCCTATTACATACACCAAACAACAGCCCAAACCATTCACTGATTGCATGATTTAACAGCTTTTTTCAAGAACAAACCGATATGCATTTCTTTGAGAGGGTGGATTTGCTCATTTAAAGTGCTCCGTTGACTCTTTCTCTTAACTCCGAGTAACTTCGTTTGACAGCTTAGAGTATGACTTCCCTTCAAACGTACGTGTGAAATAATAATTTCTCACACATGGGTTATGGTTGAAAAGAGATAGGCTGGTATCTTTTGCAGCATCTGGCTGTGTCATGGCAGGGCGTCATGATAGGGACTGCTCGTTTACACTGTTACACAACTCTTAACCTCTGTTGTCATATTCACTCATGTGTACCTGTGTTTGCTTGTCTTAAGCTGGGTGAGGTCCGTTCAGCTCTCATTTAAACATGCTAATACACAAGAGAGGGACACAGCGATCAGGGACAGTCAGGTAAAGCTTCATGGTTATGTTTATTCTTGGGCTTTGAAGAATCTTATTTTTGCTGTGGATCTCATGTGTTTATCTGCATTAATTCTCAGATAATAGTGTGGTGTTTTTTTTCAAGTTATTGATCTGGAACTTTGATTCATGGTTCGGGTTCTTACAAAGTCTTGACATTTTTGAAAATGTATAATGTTAACTGCAGGGATACGCTTGAATTTTGAATCTACTCTTTCAAAAAGGTTTGATTTTCAACACAATCAGAAAACATTTCATATCATATTTCAAATGAAATACTTCCTCCATCATATTTGCTTATTGTCTCCTGGCTTTGAAATTACTCACATTTTGAAGGTAATCACAATCTGAACATGCAAAGTTATTATAAAACAGCTGGTGCATTTACAGTAGCAATGTGTACCTGATGATAGTCTGTAAATGTTTGATTTTTATCTAGAAAGTGCTTACAGGAGAACAAAATTAATTTTGAATTCATACATTTGAGCAGGACTGAAGCATTCATTTTGCTCTGAAGCAATTTGAATAGTGTACACCCCTGTAGGAGTGGTGTGGCGTGAATGATTTTCTAAAGAAAATATTTCAATTATTTTCCTCCACAGAGCATAATGGCACTCCTCCTGTGGCTAGGCATGTCACTGCTGGCAGGCGTCCAGTCCACTGCTGTCAACAACTGCCACCCTCGTTGCCGCTGTGAGGTAGAAAGCTTTGGACTGTTTGACAGCTTCAGCCTAACCACGGTGGATTGCCGAGGGCTGGGTCCCAGCGTCACCATGCCCATCCCCATCCCACTGGACACAGCCCACCTCGACCTGTCCTCCAACTCCATGGGCCCGCTCAGTGACACCATGTTAGCTGGTCCAGGCTACACGACCCTTGTCAGCTTGGACCTCAGCAGCAACCACATTACAATGGTCAGTGCCTGTAGGAACTACTAGCAAAATAGCACATTCATTGTGAAAGTTTTGTGGATGTACTTGAAGAAAGATTGTGGTTGGCCTTTCCACTGTGAAAAACACTTTCAGTTTCCTGCGGTTGCTTCACTATTAAAGTCAGCACAAACTTTGACTGTTGAAAGACTGAGGCAGAAGAAGGATGTTCTCTTCGCTTTGGCAACTTTATTTATGGGGCAAATGTATCCAGCAAAGGGAAATCAAAAGGGTTCACAACAAATCACGACAAGAACAACAATAAAGGAAGCCAAGAAGCAAATAGATAAAAAATAAAGCAATGGAATAGCAGTCATAAATGTATCAAGTTCACATTGAACAGATATGAACAATTAACACAAACAAAGTCGTAGGCAGGTAATCAACAGGTAATATAATAACATGAGTTAAAAGCAACTGCGAAAATATATTAGGTTTTGCCTTAAAGGTGCTAAACGCTGTTTTTGTAGTCTCACATCTTCTTGTAGTTTGTTCTTGGCTGCATATTAAATAAAGGCAGCGTTGTCAATTTTAGTTTATGTTCTGAGAACAATCTGTACTTTTCGATCCAGCTGACCTGAGCAGTCTCCAAGTTTGGGGGGGTTCAGAAGATAAGTGTTTTGTCCTAAGCCGTTCATTGACGTATGGATGCAGGGATCTGAGAACTGAAGTTATGTGCTGAGGCAGCATTCTGGATGAAGTTGAAGTTGTCTAATTGCTTTCTTAGACAGACTGTAAAAAAGCCCGTTGCAGCCTGCTACTGATAAAAACAAACAAGTTGTGCCTTGGCACCAAGTGTCTAATCTTAGCAATGTTCTTTTATGTTAATAGGCAGATTTTGTTACTGACTTGATGCTGAAATTCAAGTCTGAGTTGAGGATAACTCAACTCACATTCATTCAACTGGTAAAAGTAGCTGATTTTACTTGAAAAGCAGCCAAAGGAAACGCAATGTGTTTTTCACAGAGGTATGTGCAAACTGCAATCATTCTTAAAACATTGTATACATCTATGAAGGCTGGGAGGTACAGTTAGTTCACCATTGTTGACAAAATGTGCTCAATGTTATGGACTAAAGTGTCAGCTTATGTAACACTGCTCTGATACAGTGCCCGGAGAGTGAACAGTTAACGGTGAAGCAGTTTGATAATATGAATAAAGATACTTCTTGATATCACTCACACCACAGGACGTGATATCACTCGGCTAAGTAATAAAATCCAAATATTAGACCACATTCTCTTCTATAAATAATGGATTATATCAGTGTTTCTCCTGGTCTTGGGCAGCCACTGCCCTTTGTTTAGAAGCTCATGCAGAGCTTGATTATTATCCTTTCATTTGAATCAGGTGATACAGGTTAGGGAGTCATTGAGAAGATGCAGACAGCAGCTCCCTGGGGACCAGAACACTGGCTTATATTAATAAATGCCAGAACAACAAACCCAGGGATACATAATGTGAACATGCAGAGTGTAACTGGTATAAATAAATACTGTCTAATTGCCAATGTCCTCCTTGCCTCTTGACTTTCAGATAAGCCCCAGTGCCTTGTCCAAGCTGCGTTACCTGGAGACTCTTGATCTGAGCCAAAACAATCTTGAGAGCCTGTCCCCCAGCTGCTTCTTTGGCCTTCCTCTGTCCGAAGTTGACCTCAGCCACAACAGCTTCCAGGAGTTTGACATGGATGTGTTTGCTGCTAAAGTGAATGGTGGACCTGTCATTGTGGATCTGTCACATAACCAGCTTGTATCAGTCTCCACGGCATTGCACGGGAAAGTATTAAACATTCAAAGCCTTAATCTGACAGCAAACCAGCTGTCGAGCGTGCCGAGGCTGGCGGGACTTCCCCTGAGGTACCTCAATCTGGATGCCAACCCCATCACATACATCAAGGAGGGAGCCTTCGCTCAGCTGAAAGATCTAGTGTACTTATCTGTCAGTGGACTTCATGAGCTCCAGGAAATCGAGATGCACAGCTTCAAGGGCCTCCAGAGCCTCCAGGTCCTGGACCTCTCTAATAACCCCAAGCTCAAGAAGCTGAGTCCTGCTGTTTTCAGCGGACTGGATTCCCTGCAAGAGCTGAATTTATCCGGCTCTGGAGTGGCAGCCTTACCAAGTAACATACTGGCACACCTGCCCAGTATAAAGAGTGTTTCACTGGGACAGAACATCCGCTGCTGGAGGAGCCAGAAACAGGGACAGTTCCACCGTCAGCTGGGGCAGGCTGAACACCACGAGGTGCTGACCTGCAATGTGGACGGCGTTGTGTTGTAAACCTGTTGGTGGAAATGGACCAATACGTTAAATCTTTATGCCAGAGCTGTGCCTTTTCTGCCATTTATATGCAAAGACGATTTTTTTGATCGAACAAATATAAAATTCAAATGCAATTTCCTCACAGAAATCGATTTTGATATGAAGTTAAAATGTTTTTTAAGAACACTATTTCCGTAGAATCCAATACTGTAGATAAATAAGCAAATGTACATGGTGATGTATGACCATTAATCCTGATACCTGTACATATACTGTGAAACCGGTATACCGCTGCAACCCCGTTCCAAGGTGATACTTTGGGATATGTCTTAATGGTTTAATGTAGCCGTCATGAACTCTGACAAAACTGTCAAAAATTATGGAAGATATGCAGAAATAAGATGTCTAAACTGGTAAAGAACCTTTCACAGATCCAAAACATGAAGATGTGTTTGTATGTTATGTACTTCATTTAAATTTAAGAAGTATTTGCACTTGTTCCAGTCACGCAACCCTTAAAGATGGGCCGAGGCCAAAATGTCTTCCAGTGGATCACAAAACCTTCTATGCATTAGTAAAAATATCACACTGAAGAAGATTTTAGGGCTGTTGACCACTAAGTTTCTACAGGTGATTTTGAATGTGAGGCTTAAATCAAATGATACAAGAAATAGCGTTCGATTCTGGGAAATATCCTTATTGGCTTTCTAGCTTAGCGTTACATTGAAGCCGCTGGCTATAATCAGCCTACCTGCACCTCTCAAACTCTGTTAATGACAAGTTGTATACAGTTTGTTTAATGTCTTCAAAAAAAACGAATGTTGGAAGATTAAGTTACCGTTGGACAGTGGGAGGCTCGGTGTTCTCCCCCTATGTGTCACGAAGCGAACTGCCTGCTGTCTACAGCTTTATTTGTGCTGTACAGGTTTGACAGTGATTCACTTGATTGATTAACTGAGGGATAGTTTTATTGACCAACATGCCTGATAAAAACATGCAGCAAAGACGTATCACACAGTTAAACTTAAGTTTGTTGCCTTTAAAGATTTTTTCTCTCACATAATGACCATTTTCTTACTTGAATTTGCTTCTACAATTGCCAGTATAAACTTGAGGAGTCGTCCGCCGCATGCTAGCCTTTGACTCTGACCTGTTGTTTGTACTTTTCAATCAAACAACCTAGGTAAACATGTTGACCAGGAGCACGAAGCTGGTCCTTTCAAATCACAATTGACCAATCAAATATGACAAAGCTCGCATATTTCAGTCAAATGAAGTCACATTTGCTAGTATGTGTTGATGTTTCAACATCCAGCTGCTGTCATGTGTAACCTTTCCAGGGATTGTCTGTGGACCTAAGAAGACGATGAGCCTCAAGACTGCATGTTAAAGTTTTTGAATGTCAGCAAAACGTTTTAACGAGTTTGTTGTGTCGGTTTCAGCCAACCTTTTCAGTCGGCTAAGTGAAAGTCAGATTTTGAGTCCCTGTGCAGAGGTTTATATTTTTTATGTATGCAATTATATTGTATTTCAAATTACACGCATACATAGAGAGTATATGTATGAGTCATGTGTAATAAATGTTTTCTCACACCTGTAGTTTGAACGACTCGTTTTTCTCACGTTCTGCATGACAACAGACGGGTGTGTCAGTTTAAAGACAATAATATCTGGAATTAGTGTTGCATTGTAGACACCATTTTTACAATACAAATGAAATCCATTTACTCAGCGCACTGAGGGACTAATGTCTCTGTACAGGGCTGATTCATAGGAGGGTGTGACTCTACAGGACAAGAGGCAAACAGATATTTACAGCAGCAGCTTTAAAACTAAGAGAACTTGTTTCGCATAACGTTTTGTTTAATTTAGAGTCTCAGAATACACAGACACATTTGTGGTTTGGAAGCCGCCTTTAAAATACATTAAAGTGAGCAGAGTTTGGCGGGTTACCAGACCACTGTCCTGTTAACCAGCCAAGGAGGTGACTGGGACGGAGACAAGAGAAAGAAAAAGGAGGGATTGTGTGAGAGAAAGAGAGTTGGATTTCAGTCACAGCAGCTTACAGATCTCCTGTGTGCGTCTGGCAATGGATGTTTGTCCTGGGAGACAAAGAAAACGCTCACATTATGCCCTCCTTTCTGAGGCACAGCTGTAAAACTCAGAGACACCAAGAAACGGCCAAAAAAGATGGACTGACTGAACTGAGGGGATTTCACAGATTGCGTCAAAGTTTTACATGTTACAACCTGAACACTGAGCTTGGGAGTATAGAGGACGATCTGCATGTGGGATTCTGCTGAAACCTATTGCAACTGACTGCTTTGATAGGTCTTCAAACCAGACCTAATTCCTCCAGTTATCTACCATTTGAGTCTATTTGTGAATGTGACTATCCTCTTGCAGTGGGGGAGGAGGGAGAGCCCTCGGTGGATTGCAGAAAACACTTCCAGATGTTTGTGCTTTGCTCTCCTTGTCCTCCCTCCTGAAAGCACTTGCATGTTGAGGCTGATGAAGCCAAGCATCCATCAGAAACTATAGCGCTGCATTCAGTTACGCTGAGATAAACACTCCAGGGAAATTGCAAAGTCATTTGTGGAATGCAAAAAGCACAACAAATCAGGTTACATAGCAAAAATGTTGCGCTATTCAAATTTGTTCCACGTTTGTGGACGAACATAAAACCCTCCGTTGATGATCGTTGTGCACTTTACCCCTCTGAAGTCAAGCAACATGTTCGGAACTAAAACACAGAACCAAAACTTATCAGAAAGCTACATGATTGAGATAATGGAGACACTTCTGATGTTTCAGTCTCCCGCCCTGTATGTCCCACAGTCCTGCCTCGGGCATGGACAGAGGAGCCATGAAGCATCACAAATATGTTGACGCGAGTCAAACAAAGTGACCTTCACAGTCAGGTTAGGTCAGTTGATCTTTTACTGCGGATACATCGAAACGCGGATATAAGGGATATGTTGATATTCCTGTTTGAAACATAATACACACCCTGATAAAATCACAAGGGTATGATCATTCCACGTCACTAGAATGTTGACACATTCAGGAAACGCATCTCTCCTGATAACCCCGTATATCTTGTGGTTTGAAAAGGTCAACACAGGAAAGCTGTACCTTTTTTCAAATGTTTCTCTGTTACACCGAAGAGTAATCAGGGGAACAAGGGGCCTTTTCATTTTGCACGCTGTTGACAGTAAAGTGGGTCAACAGACTTTGAGTGATTGAGCTTGCAGGTAGCTAAAGTTCACATGTTTGAGGGTAATCAGCCAACCTACAGTTCACATTACACAGCTGAACAAGATTTGACAAGATTTATGTCTTGCTGCAGCTTTTACTGCATAATGATTTTCTTATTTTTAGGTTGTAACTTAAAGCAAGTCAGTGGTGCAAAGTCTTTTTTTTAACATACTTAATCTTCATTTTGGAAAACATCTTAATGTAGGCGTGCTGTTTGCACCATGGTGGTGAAACCAGACGGTAATCTCAGATTCTCTGCTAATTACATCAAATCAGAGGGAAGTTTTTGAGCTGTGTATAATGAATTCAGTCCAGCAGAGCCAGGCCGTCTTTATTAAGTGCCCCGCTCTCGCTTGAACAACTATCAAACACATGTAATTTGACCTTCCCAGAGAGATCCTCTGGAGGATCAAGCTGCAGGATTATTCACTTTGCTTCAACAATGCTGCCTTCAAGGTTTTACTTTTCATTTGAACTCCCCCTAAAGTGGTTCTCGAAGAAGTGTTGTTGGCGGATTGTGATTTTTTTATTCTTATAAATGTTAAAGCAGATACAAACCTTTTATCCAACAACATGCTGGAAAGTATAGATGCTGCGAATGTCCTCTGGTGCTGCTGTGACAATAGCCGCCGAGGCACTGTGTCAGCGCGTTGCAGCCCAGCACGTAGGTTTTATTTTTCAGACAGACAAAAGGTCAGCACAACTGGCTCAACACGGATATTTGCTTGATTTTCTAAGACCCAATAAAGCCGCTGAGGTCTTTACTGCTGTATGACATAACTGTCCGCTGTGTTAATATATGCTGAAGGCAAAGTATCTTCAAGGATTTGCACACTTATATAAGTAAACATACAAGTTGAGTTTACACACACACACAACCAGAACTCACATGCAACTTGCATGTGACAACCAATGAAATTATGATTTCTAATGGTTAATGAGGTTGCAATGATGTCATACTTAAGTTAGAACATGGCGGCTGTTCCCACAAGTGTCTCCTTGCTGAGGAGGTTTGTCATGTTTTGAAATGTATAGAATGCATTGGGTTCAAGAAAACCATTTCATCCTGTTTAACCTCCCACACCCACCTTCAGCCTCAAGGTTAACCTGTTATGTTGAACTTCACAGTCATATGCAAATTATGGCAGGTGTGGACACATATTATAAATTATCTCTCGTCAATGTCAGTCCTCCACCCACTGTCATACCATCACGTCCCTTCCCTACACAGCCCTTGAGACACTTATCTGTTGTTGTGAAACTAACAATTCAAAATTCTGAGTCATGCTACCTTGACTTATGAAACAACTTATTTCTATGTTGGTTTACAGTGTTTCCTGACGAGAAACATCATCATACAAAAATATAATTACACCAAAAGATGGGCTGCTAAATCGATTATTTCAGTCGAACCATAATATCTGCTCTGGATTCCAATATGTGTTTCTAAGGGTACAAATCTGATATATCAAAGTATGTTTATAGGTCTTAGCCTTCATGTATGAAAGAGGTTATATAAAGATGCTGACAAGTCAATGTTGGGTTCAAACTACAATTTTGAAAGAGAGGCAAATCTGGGAAAGTTGGGTAAGAAAGAAGTGAGGTCACCAGACTGTACTCACCCAATCCACGTCTCTACATGAGGCTAGCAGGTTGAGGCGACAGCGGCTGCATAAAAGAGCTAAATCTGTACAGTCAAGTGATTCATCGTTTCAACCCTGCAAACATTTCATCAGCCAGGGGTTTGACTGCAGGGCAGACAGCCATGCATTTTGCACCTAAACCACAGAACGACCAGAGCTACACTAAATATGAATGCTGTTAAGTGTAAATTCATACCATATCAGTGTTGTAGCGTACCATTATATGACCCTGAAAGCATAATAGTAGCAGTAGCATACAATTCAGTAGTCTATGTTAAATGTGTGGATGAAACATTGACATATTCAGATTGAAAAGATCTGCTTCTGCAACAAAGAAATATAATTCCATTAATGAACGTATGCCCCTTGTCCAACAGAGCGGCCTCTGCCCCTGGGTCATGTTTGGTTTAACTCACCTCCTTTTAGGCAGAACGGAGCCTGAATGTCTCCACATTTCCAGTTTTTGCCAGGACAAATCATACAGACTGCACCTTTTCAGCAAAGCTTGTGGTTATAAAACTGCTTTATAACCTCTGACTGTATTCTGTTTGATTCAGGGAAAAGAAGGGAGGACAACCACAAAGGATACGAGTTGAAGTTATATGTAGAATTTTAGACACTTCAAACTTTTAGCAACCAAAAAGCAACAAGCTCACTTCATGAAGTATCATGTTAACTTCCATTTGAGACCTTTACCATTCCTTAGGAAGCTAATTCAACAATTATATTTGTGTTTAATCACAAACTGGAGGAATTATCAGTCTAAGAAACTTGTGTTTCATAAGTTCTGTTTTGTTCACTCTCATAAGAGGAGGTGCAGGAGTCTTGCATCACCCCTCTTATCTGGTGGTCTGGGGAGGGAGTTTCCCTGAGGAAAATGGATATATCCTCATTCTCCTGGCCTCTCAGTCATTCTCCTCCATCTGGTTCCCATCAGGAGTTGCTGGGCTGGCCTGTCCAAAGGTTTTCTCAAAGGATTCTAGCTTTTTTTTTTATTGCCTTTTTCCTTGACCTCCTTCTGTGGTCTTTATCCTTGCTCTGCATTTGAATCAACGTCTGTAGCCACTACCTGAAGGACATTTGCAAAGTTCTCAAAACAGAGCTACCAAGTCTTTGTTGCTGGACATTTAGGAGGACGGAGGATTTGACTCCTTGTTTCGTGGAGCAGTGATCTCTCCTAGATATTGTGAAATGTTAAGCTGGCTGTTGGCATCAGTTCATATCCTCACTGCATTTTAAATGAAAGAGCTGTGTGTGACAACACAACAGCACAAATGTGAATTAGATGATAAAAACATATTAACATTGCCTGCAAGGGGCTAAAATGACTGAACGTTTAATGTTTCTCAGTTGTGCAACTCTATAAAAGTCGAAAGTCACCATCCCTTACAGTCACTGCGGACAGTCAGTTTTTCCTAATGTTTGTAATGTTTTTCCTCCCTTGTGTTTCTTGTATGTTCCCCTCTTTGTTTTCCTCTGTCTGTCTGTGTCTGTGCTGCCGGATCATTAGTCACTAATCTTTTAACTGCCCTTTGACCACTCCTAGTCTGCAGTGTGTGTTTGG